>BPLR01014481.1:0-158959 GCA_021605095.1 Caerostris extrusa
GTTACGTATTGCTGTCAGCCTACGAACCTTTCACCCACCTATAAGCAGTTTTAAACATTGGTATTGTTGTAAAATATTAAAAATCGCATCATAAACTTTTTCTTGTTTTGAAATTTTTTCCTGTTCATAGGACTATATTCTATACGATCTAAAAACCATTTAAAAGTAATATATATATATATATATATAGTAACGCCCTGCCTGTACTTGACCTATAGTGGCTTCCAGAAGAGGGCCACTTTCAGGTTCATAGGAACACTTTAATGTTTATTTAAAAGCATTATATATATATATATATATATATATATATATATAGAAACCCCTATTACAAATTATTAGTCAGAAAAATAAAAATAAGGAATTAAATTTGATTCACAAGTACAGTCCACTCTCAAAGAAATATCCCAGAGTACCAATGCACCGGCCCGGCACACCTTACTATCACACATTTTGTGATACACGAAACCACAAGGGGATGACTTTGTAAACACGAGACATCACAACAACTTTTCACCAGGAACAGCGTTCAAATGCAATTTGTGTATGAGAACGTGTCGAACAATTTCCTCATTTGAACACATTGCGGTGTTTAAATTGAGGAAATTGTTCGAGTGTAGTATACTTCCGTAGCGACACTCCAGGTGTCGTAAGCAATGGCGCCTGCTGTGTCTGAATGCACTGAATAGCTAATCATCTGCATATCACAGCACTTTCTTCCCGTCGTTTAAATTCTCACGCCTGTAGCCTGTCGCCTTCTTGGTGTAGCAGTTTTAATGGCCAGTAGTGTAGCTTTTCTTCTAATGCAGCTGCCAAACACTTAGACAGCTTGTCTTCGATGCCTTTAAGGCAAGCGCTGCGCAGACGTCACGCTCACTTTTGCACTACCCAGGGGGCGCGTGTAACTTGAAGATAAGCCCCGCAACGCTCTCACGATCCTATTAGGACCGGACCCTGACACCTGATTACAGTGGATTCCGAACCGCTACAAACATCCATGGCACCACCGGACCAGAACCCGAAACCTGTGGCACCGAGCGCCAGAGCGTTAGCCACTCGGCCATTCAGGTCCCAGTAGTGTAGATATATACACTCAAGAGCGAAAACTTTATGACCACCCCTACATTTTGAAATGAACGCCTGGATGACGTGGAAGGCACGTAATCAGGTGGAAGTGGTATTTAACTGCTGCTGGATATATATAGCATAGGAGAGCATATATATATATATATATATATATATATATATGGCCAACTCGTTATTGACAGGTGGTCATAATGTTTTGGCTCTTGAGTGTATATATATATTTGTTTTGTTTTGTTTACATATTGAAAATACAGCAAGGGAAAACTCTTAATTTTCTTCCGAACTTTTTAAACGGTTGCAGATAAATTAGAATTATAATTATCAGGTAATAATTTGAAGATATAATTATGATTATTATCTATATTCTATATATCTATATATATATGTAAGTAATCTTCCACAAATAATAATCTTTCAAATAAATATAGAAATAGCCTACCAATCATCTGAAAAAACCGAAACGGAATTCGCTCCTAGACGATCAGAATAACACGAGAGAGAGTATTTCCGTGCGTCTATGGAGAGTATGGTTTCCTTGACTACGTCTGCATCCAAGTGTGGGGTTAAAAACAGAACCGGAAGACAAAAATGGAGCGGAGACACGAAGTATTTAGGGTGATTTATGCTTACTTTATACACGTACTGCTCTTAGTGCCCGCACGACACCTGCTTACGGCTGCAACGCGACACAAAACCAGCTTACGTGTTAGTTTAAAATTTGGAAATTAGCTGCAGAGAAATAATGGTTTGGGACAGGAATTACATCACGAAATACAGTGACGTATTTAGGCCTAGGCCTCGGCGTAGGGCAGCAAATTTTTAGGGACGTCAAAATTTCGAGGCAGCAAAAATTTGAAATCGATTTTGTTTTTATCAACTGTAAGACCGAATTTTAATGCTTCTTTTCTTACTTCGACAACCTCAAGATGTCAATATTGGAAGGGTAGAATTTTTTTTTTAAATAATGAATCGTAGTAAAATATTAAAATTTAAAATATCTATCAAACAGGTGCTAAAAAATTTTTCGTTAAGTATAGCATTTATCTATTAACGTTAGATTTTTCATAAATTTTTTCTTAAAAAATCTAAATGTAGCGTTTGTTTGCTCGTCACTATAACACAAAATATTAATTCACCTATTTAATTATACCTTTGTCCGGTTACTCAAAAAATTTATTATTTTTCACGTGATCTCTGCGATATCTAGATACAAACATAGATATCACAGAGATCTATCTATATAAATATAGATATCGCTTTACGTATTTATCTAAGTATTTGTGCAACAAATTGTTCTGGAGAAAGATCGTTTTTCGCCCTGAAAAGAGTGAAAAATTATTCACGTGCAGGTATGAAGCAAGATGGGCTCAATGCACTTGCATTATTAGGCATTGAGACACAATTAGTTCAAGAGGTTAAGTATGAGGATGACATTAATACTTTCGCACGGATGAAAGCAAGGAACAAATGTATTATATGATTAATTAATTAGATAGATATGATTTATTTCTTAATTAAAAGCAATTTATTTTAAATTGCATGTTTAGTTGTTATACCAATATATATATATATATATATATACTAGCTGAATCGGCAAACCTTGCTTTCCCATATACATTATTTCTATAAAATATTTTAAACTTACTATAAGTGTGTGGAAATGTGGTTATGATTGGAAAAGGAATGGAACGTTGCAGACAATAACGGTCTATAAAATGATAATACACTAACCATTTATTTATTTCATCCTTTATATTTTATTAAATTAACAAATATACCGAACAATTGTCAATCTCAATGTCTACGTTACTGATAGTTTTAGTAAATGATTGCCCGCCATTATCGGTACTTCTTCGACGATATATTGCATACCCTTCGACATGTGTGAACGTATCGTTGGTGAAATCTTTAGGAAAACACTTTTGTACATTTTCCATCTACCATGCAAGGCTTTGAACGATTCAGATGGCCGCATGGGCCGTGAATCATGTTTGTAGTGACAATATCGAACAATAATTGATCAGAAGACGGATTTGGAATTTCTGCAGAAATTAAACTATCGATGTCTTCAGGGAAGTATTTTGTCAATGAACCAAATCAAAATGTGAGCATGGGGTAATCCTCGCTTTTGCCACTCAACCGAATACATCCAGCAACGTGTGGGGCCAAATATATGTAATTTTGTAATGAAGCCGATTAAAGACTTTAATTTTTGTTTAAACACACATGCTGTAATGTCATGACTAAAAAATTTTAAGAAGAAAAACAGAAGATTGTTTTAAGATTTACATTGTTAACACTACATTGTTTTGCCAAAAAAATTTAACAAAATATTTAGGGTGGCCAACCTTATCACTTAGGGGTTTAAAAAATAGTTTACGACCGATTTGCAGACCTACCAAACACGCACAAAAATTTTCATAAGAATAGGTCAAGCCATTTCGGAGGAGTTTGGCAAAAACACTGTGACACGAGAATTTTATATATTAGATATATATATTTAATTCATGACTAAATTCAATACCTAAATTTAATTCGAATCCATTATTACTATTCGTATTATTCATCCTCATAACTGGCTCGACAGCCCGTTAGTGGGCCTTGGCCTTCTTTTTAAAGATCCAGCCAGGCTGTTCACCTCTTGGCCGTGGATCTCCAGTTTTTGATCTTAATAACATTCAAATCAGAGTCTAAACAGTCGACCCTTCTCTTTTTCGGTCTTCCCATTGGTCGTTGTCCAAAAGGGATTGCATTGAAAAAACCTTCAAAGGCAGCTCTATCACTTTCCATTCTCACGAGATGACCGGCCCATCTCATTCTGTTCAGTTTAAATAAATGTCAATATCTCTAAAAAGTTTGTAAAGCTCAAAATTGTATCTTCTTCGCCAATTTCCATTCTTATTGATACCGCCAAAAATAGTTCGTAGCACTTTTCTTTCAAAAAATTGCCAACATTTTCTCTTCTCTTGCTGTTAGTGACCATGTTTCAGATGCATATGTTAATACTGGTCTCTTGAGAGTTTTGTATAGTAAAATTTTAGTTCTTTTAATCAGGTTTGATTTTAATATTCGTATTATTATTATATAAGGGCGTCAAATTAACTTGGGCCTTGGACGCCATCGAATCTAAATCCGTCACAGACGAAATATAAAAATTTGTTTATTAACTGATTGAACCCGACGTTGTCCTGCTTTCGGTAAATAGCATCTGTTTTACTTTCATAAGACTCTTTGGAAGAAAAAGGAAATATTTGATAAATAATATAGTCTTATAGCTGTTGAACATTTCATATCAGCTTCGTCATCTATCCATATTACTTAAAAATTTAGTTGGGAATTTGTTTGAAAGATTTTCGGAATTTGATGATGTATTACTTAAAAGGGAACTAGATTGTATTGATAAAAAATAACTTTTAACTGTTAGAAGAAGAAAATAATTCTTCAATATTTTCTATATCATAGTGAGTAGAAAAATCAGATCGTTTGTCAATAACATGCCCGACTGGATTCAAGATCTCTATCTCTCTATATTGTTTTTCAAATGTTTTTTTTTTCTTTTCTTCTTTTCTAATGCAGCTGGCAAATACTTAAACAGTTGTCTTTTTATGTCATAAGCAAGGTCTGCACCGACGTTACTCACTTAGAACTATCTAGAAGGCGCGTGTAGCTTCAAGATAAGCTACGCACGCCGAGTCACAATGCCCGCTCAACGCTCTGCAATCCTATTAGACCGGGACTCGAACCCGAAAGCTCTGATACGAGCGTCAGAGTGAGAGCCATCCCCCATCAGGACCCGGCTATCAGTTTTTCAAATGTTCTTCCCCATGGTGGACGAAGACCATCTTCCTATAGGCAGATTCCAAAATATGACACTTTTTTTTTTTTTTTTATGGGGTCAGCCCTGAGACCAAAAGTCATATTAGACCGGAACCTATGGTTGAAAGTGGATTTCAAATCACTACAAACATCCATGGCATTGCCGGGACAGGATAGTTTGTAGAGCATACATACATACATATATATATATATATATATGTTGGACCATGTCCATCTGCCTTTTTCAGATTCCGAAACAGGAGATGCTTTCTTTTTACAGGGTAGAGTCGTCAGATGTACGATAAAAGCTCTGCAGTCATTTAGGACCGGGTCCTACAGTTTTAAGTGATTTCCAAACCACTACAAACATCTATGACACCACCGGGTTTCGAACCTGAAAACCTCTAGGACAGAGGGCCCTCACTCGGCCTTCAGGCCCTTATCTATTTACATATTCATCACACGTTTATTGACAAAATAATTTTCCAGTATAGAAATGACTTCAGCAAAGTAGATTGTTGCTAGATAATACAATAAAATGAACAAACCAGTTCGACTCTCCACATATGTTTTTACTCAACCATGAATATAAGGGTAACCTATTGATAAAAACTATCTGACCAATCACTTTTGTGTTTGGTTTCTACACTAGTCGGAACTAAATGCTAAAACATTAAATTAATGTAGTATTACGCAACAAATTCTCTACTTGGTTTTTTTTTTTTGTTATAGTATATTGTTTCTTCTTCATTGGCGCAACAGCCCCTTGGTGGCCAAGGCCGTCCGCCTCATGGCAGATGCCGAAACATGAGATATTTTTTTCTTTTTATACGGGGTAGGGTTGTCAGACTTACGTTCAACAGTCATATTAGACTGGGATCTATGGTTTAAAGTGGATTCCGAACCATTACAAACATCCATGGCACCGGACATCCATGGGACAGGATAGTATGGAGAGAAGCTAAAGTCCATGTTGGATCATGTCCGTCTATCTACTGGCAAATTCCAAAACAGGTGATGCTGAATTTTTAGGGGTGGAGTTGTTAGGCCAATGCTCTGCAATCATATTAGACCGAGACCTATGGTTTAAATGGGATTCCGAAGCACTACAAGCATCCCTGACACCGCCGGGACTCGAACCTGAAACCTGTAGAACCGAGCGCCAATCACTCGGCCATCAGACCCTTATCTATCTACATGTTCATCAGATATTTATTGCCAAAAAACATCTTCCATTCTAAAAAATGACTTTAAAATAGATAAGGTTGATGTTAGATAATACAATAAAATACACAAATCTGTTTGACTCCTCACGTATGTTTATTTTAGCCATAGCTCGTATGTTAGTTTTTATGATTATGCTCGTTTAGTTTCTATGATATTCGTGTTTGCTTTTACACAAACTTATTTTTTATTATATATATTATTTAATTTCTTTATACATAAAGAATGAAATATTTGCGTGTTAAATAACTTTCGAGTGACCCCCGAGTGGTTAAATTACAGTGAGCAAATGCATTTCCGACATCTTCATAAATCCGTGCATTCACCTTCTATATAGCTATAATTCTTTTCGGTTAAATAAATCAATTACAGAATTTGTACTATACTATTCTTTTTATCCCATTCAATATCGAACATCCTATATTATGCCGTTGTTACCTACGGCTTTCTTGAATCACAATCCATACAACTGTGACCACTTACCGTAGAGGCAAAAAGAACACTTAAACAAATCAAAACTACAAAGCGAAAAGACCAGACATTCTTAACCAAAACGATCAAAAGGTCTTAAAATCAAGTTAAATGTTCTAAGTATAAAAATTCAAAGAGCTAGAAGCACCCTTGTAAAAGTCCGTGTGATCAGGACATGTTTTTCTCTGGCCCTCAGTAAAGAGTACACAAATCACCATCCTGTTGTAAGTTAAAGAGTCCAGTCCCGAGCCAACAAGTAGGCGGACCTTGTTCATTTCTCTGTCTTACACAAAACACATCTATCAGAGTTTATAATCCTTATTTTGGCCAGGTGTTCGGCCAGGCAGTCATGTCCAGTTCTTAATCCAAAATTGGCAAACAGCATCTGGGCGGGTTTTTCCATTCAATTTTTTCAAGTTATCCCCGATTGCCTCCCAGACTTTTCCTTTGGTGTTAGATAAGAATTCACCAATATACGATGACTTAATTTTTGTCCCGTATAGTTATCTTAAAAGAGTCAAGAGATCTTCATAAGTCCGTTCATTTTCATTGTATATAGCTATGTGTATGAAGCCTCTGTCTATATCTAACATGTAAAGCGCTTAATGCTATCCATCCAGAGTGTTGTATTACAATAAAAGAAACTGAATAAAAATCGGACATTAAAAACATAAATGCAAATATGAAAATAAAATAAACGAATACTAATGAAACAATAAATAAAAAAGATATTAAAATTGAATTATGAATCCCGAACTTGAAGAAAGACACGTAAAGAGCAATAACATACACTGAAGTGACAAAAGTCGGGGATACCTCTTAATATCGTGTCGGCCTCCTTTCGCCCGGCGAAGTGCAGCAACTCGACGTGGCATGGACTCAACAAGTCGTTGGAAGTCTTCTGCAGGAATATTGAGCCATGCTGTCTCGATAGACGTCCATAATTGTGAAACGTTGATGGTGCAGGATTTTTGGGCACGAACAGACCTCTCGATGATGTCCCATAAATGCTCGATGGGATTCATGTCGGGCGATCTAGGTGGCCAGATCATTCGTTGGAATTGTCCAGAATGTTCTTCAAACCAATCGCGAACAGTTGTGGCCCGGTGACATGGCGCATTGTCATCCATAAAAATCCATCGTTGTTTGGGTACATGAAGTCCATGAATGGCTGCAAGTGATCTCCAAGTAGCTGAACATAAGCATTTCAGTCAATGTTCGGTCCAGTCGCACCAGAGGACCAAGTCCATGCCATGAAAAAACAGCCCACACCATTACGGAGCCACCACCAGCTTGAACAGTGCCTTGCTGACAGTTTGGGTCCATGGCTTCGTGGGGTCTGCGCCACACTCTCGAACCCTACCATCAGCTCTTACCAACTGAAATCGTGACTCATCGGACCAGGCCACGGTTTTCCATTTATCTAGGGACCAACCGATATGCTCACGTGCCCACGAGAGTCGCTGCAAGCGATGTCGTTCTGTCAGTAAAGGCACTCGAGTCGGTCTTCTGCTGAATAGCCCAAGAAAGCCAAATTTCTCCGCACAGTTCTAACAGACAAGTCCCTTGTACGTCCCACATTGATTTCTGCGGTTATTTGACGCATGTTGCTTGTCTGTTAAAAATTTACGACTCTTGCAGACGTCGCCGGTCTCGGTCGTTAAGTGCAGGCGGTCGACCACTGCGCTGTCCATGGTGGGATGTTATGCCTGAAATTTCATACTACTCGGCACACTCTTGACACAGTGGATCTGGGAATGTTGAATTCCCTAACGATTTCCGAAATGGCATGACCCATGCGTCTAGCTCCAACTAACATTCCGCGTTCAAAGTCTGTTAATTCCCAGTCGTGCGGTCATTATCACGTCAAAACCTCTTCACATGAATGACTTGAACAGAAATGAAAAAGCTCTGCGAAAGCACTGAGCATTTATACCTGTTCTACGCGATGCTGCCATCTGAAAATTTGCATATTGCTATCCCATGACTTTTGTCACTTCAGTGTACAATTTAACAACAAACAATTTAACTACCAAAACAAAGTAATTTGAATCAAATGATATATGGGGATGAGAAACAACAAGGACTATAATCCCTTAATCACTATATAGGAACTGTTCGTTTTCCCCTATTTGATACGTCACTCTCCACAACGCTCTACACGATCGTGTTACACGGGACTTACGGCTGAAAGTGGATTCCGAACCACTACAAACATCCATGCCACCGCCGGACTCGAACCTGAAACCTGTGGTACCGAGCGCCAGAGCGCTTAGCCACTCGGCCGTTCAGGCCCCAAACAAATTCACTATCAAAACAAATTAATCTTACTATCAAAGCTATTTTACTACCAAAACAAAATAATCTTACTATGAAAACAATTTTACTATCAACACAAAGCAATCTTACTAACAAAACAATTTCACTATGAAAAACAAAAGAATCTTACTATGAAAACAAATTAATCTTACTATGAAAAACAAAATAATCTTACTATGAAAACAAATTAATCTTACTATGAAAACAAATTAATCTTTTACTATCAAAGCAATTTTACTATCGAAACAAAAACAATCTCACAAACCAAACAATTTTACTATCAATAATTATTACGTTTATTTTTTCCATTTTTTTTTTAAAAAATTCCTTCTCTATTTTAAAACATTTGAATTTAAAAACATATACATTAAAAAATACACTTCTTTTATGAATTATTACAAAACATTGATCTTGCCATCCAATTTATTAATGTATTACAACATTGTAATGCATTATAATGACTACATTGCTAATTAACTTTTATTTAACTAAAAAAAAAATTAATTATAATTTTTAAAAATATTTGTCTAAGTACTGAATAAAAATCTAACTAGTATATTATATACTGCATAATATACTTTATTATATTGTTGCCATTTTGCTCTTAAATACTGCGATTTAAAAATATTATGATAAATAATAATTAAATAAATGCGATGCATGTGTTAAATACGCGTACGTGAATAGGTATTAAATAAATATTTAATTTTAATGGGAAAACCAATAAAAAATGAATTATTTTATTTAAAAAACTTAAAATTATGACTCGTGATTCTTTTGTTTTGATGGAACAAAAAAATATACTATGAAAATCGGAATAAAAACGCATAATTAAATAATAATCAAGCTTTTACTTAACACTGGGCATCTTAATTGCTTATAAAGTTAATTTTAAGTACTTTTAAAGTTATATTTTACAAATCCAATCAGATAAAAAAAAAGTGGTTAAAGATTAATTTATTTTTCACACGTTTATTTTAAAACACAAAAAATATTAAACTTCAAAACTTGTTATTGGTATTCCTCTAGTGAAATTTAAATTAAAATGCGAGACTATCATAATCTCCCCTAAGTCTTTAACAATTGTTAACAAAATGTTTTATCTGTATGAATATGTTAACAATTGTCAACAATGGTTTAATTGAAATCTGTTAACAATTATTTTTATCTGTATGAATAAAAAAAAAAAAATTTACAAGTATCAAATTGCTATAAATCGAAATATTAGATTCAAAATGATTTATAGAAAAATAAAAAACACCATAGAATTTTAAAACAGAATTTTTAAATCATTGCATGTATTATTTTATCAGCAAAATATAATGATTTCACAATTTTCCTACATTCTAAATGACCTTTCTTGAGACATTACTAAAGAGCAAATAAATTGTGTTTGAACTTCATCAATTGAATAACTTTTGACCCCGATAAATTGGTTAACATTTTGGGTTTCATTTAAAAAAACAAAATGAAAAGAGAAAAAAGTATGAGCTAATACTCATTAAATGAATAATTCATAAAAAATTGATCTTTTAAATAATTGCATGGAGAGTACATTACGTAAAAGTGACTACTTACATTAATTTTCATAAAATTTATTGCTATTTAGATTATAATAAAGTATAATTTTAATATTTAATTTTTTCACTTATATTCATATGTGATGTAAGTCTTATTTTGGAAGCATCATTTTGTAATTTTTTTTTTTTTTAAATTTTATATCGCAGTGAAATATATTTATTATAATATATATAAATTTTGGGCATAAAAAATTTCACAATTAATTATTTTTCTAATTTCGTTTCATTTTTATGATTAATTTTCTCTCTTTAGAAAAAAATGAAACATTTTAGTATTTCATAAAAAATAAATTTAATTTTAGATTGAAATATTTTGAACTTGAAATATTTTAAACTTTTTGAACTTGAAGATCATATAAAAACAAATAAAAAAAGGGCTAACTGACATGTGGCGCCATCTATTGAAAGATAATTGCAGCTAACTAATTAAATAAAGATAATCATACAACTTATTTAGGTTAAACCATGCTCTAATTAACCTACATAAAATTTATCCAATTTTTTTTGGGGGATTTATGAATTTTTAATTTGACATATTATTTATAATTATAATAAATTATTCAGTTTATTTCTTCGTCTGTCTTATTTGAAATTCAAAGCAATAAATTGAAAATAACACTAATTAATTATTGATTTCACATTAAATTCATTATTTTGTTAAAACATTCTCAGAAATTTAAAAAAAAAAAATTTGTATTGCTTTTCATTAAATTCGGTAAATAAATCGCGAAAAAGATGTTAATAATGACTGATTAAATAATTTATTTAAGGCTATTTAAATAATTTAAAAGGCATTATTATGATTTCCTTATCACAATAATTTGTCAAAATAGTAAGAAATTGGTGGTAAATAATATTCATTGGTATGATTCTTGATCATATTACCAGCAGATGTTTTTTCTGAAAATGACACTTTTGAATAGTTAATGAATATGTGAGATACAGAGTAAATAATTTTTTTTTTTAATAATCACGTATAATCAATCATCAATAATAATCTTTAATTGCCATGTACAATTTTTAACTTTGCGTATAAATCTTTTTTCAATTAAGAATTCACTGAATTTTGTTAACTGTTCGAATAGTTAACAAAATAAACATTATACTGTAAATATCATAAATAAAATCGTATTGCACTGATGAAACTTTACAATTACAATGGTGACAAAACCGTTTTAAATCAAGGTTTTGAATGATTAAATAAAATTAAATTGCAAACACATTTTAAAAGAAACCAAAAATTTTTCATAATAATCTCATTTATTACATGTGGGAAAAAAATAATCTTTTCGATTTAGTAAATAGCTAATTAATTGCATTAAATAAATTTCTTTATTCTGTTTTTTACTGTAAATAATTACTATTATACAGAGCGCATAAAAAAATATTTAAAACTCTGAAAATATTATTAAAAAAACAAAGATATACACTTACAAAACAACAACAAAAGATAGGCAACTCACATTTTCTTTTTCTATTCAAAGAGAATATAATCCGATTATAGATCGTTTGAAAAATTGGCCAGCAACCAAGTTGGACGGATGCCAACAAAGCGGTGCACTAGAGGAGAAAGGTATTTTCGAGAGGTTTTAATTGCAATAACTATAATTTTCATTTTTATTAATTTAAAATTTAAATTGCATAATATTAAATGAGGGGTCTTAACGACCGAGTGACTAACGCTCTGGCCCTCGGTTACCACAGGTTTCGGGTTCGAATCCGGCATTGCCATGGATGTTTGTAGTGATTCAGAATCCACTTTAAGCCGTAGGTCCGAATCTCATATAGCTGTAAGCACGTCACAAAGCCCAATCAGATTTCTACCTACGGTGCTCCATCACAACAGAAGCTGCCCCTTTTGAGTCCATACGAGTTTGTCGGCTTCGTCTAGATCAGGGGTGACCAACCCAAATGAACTTGCTGGCCACTTTGGAAATGCCTCGTAACTCCTCGGGCTGCATATAAAATTATATTGTCCCCATATTAGATTGAGACCCATTAAGAAAATTTTTTTTGGATTGAAAAACTGAAACGTAATGAGTTATTATTTTTGTGTTTACTATTATTCTTACACGCAAACTGATAGTATAATAATAATGATACTAAAGGCACATTGCAAACAAATATATAACACTAAAAAGGAAACATAAAAAATATATAAATTTAAATGAAATAGAAAAAAAGGAAATCATTTAAAAATATTTATTTTACTAGTGATATGTGTTTCTCCATTCTTTCACATAGCTTTTTGCAAATCGATCTCAATTTGGGTATTGGCACATCGTAATGGGTGTTGCAGGTTAGCGTCCGTTTTGTTTGAGCGTGTTTTGTGTTTGTTCAATTTCATTTTCGAAAAAAAAAAAAAAAAAACGATTCGCAGATGTAAGTTGAATCAAAAGCGCTAACAACTTCAACTAAGAGTTTGGTTTGCTCTGCTATCAACAATCAACTGTGCGTGTCTATTGATGGTCTCTGCGTCACTGAGGTCACTTAAATTGAAACATAGAACCTTTTATATTAGATGTTCCAAGATGCGCGTGCATCATGAGTTCGCAGAATATAATTTAATTATTCTGCGAACTCTATATTCGCAAAAATATTATTTTAAAATCAAAGTTAATTTTTTTCTCATAATTCGGCAGTTTATTTTTGAATATATATGGATGCGCACATAATGTATTTTTTTTTTTTTAATACATTGATTTTTACTACTTTGTCATTATAAAACAAATATATTTTGTAAAAGTGTGATAAATCTCACGGACCGGCAAAATATTCAAGGTGGGCTGCGGGTTAGCCACGCCTGGTCTAGATGACTGCCAAGTGGCAATACATGATCGGTTTTTATTCAAAATATTTTTTTTAATAAACACATTGGTTTATATTTGAAAATTTTTAGGATATACAAATAAAATCACTTTAGGATTTTTTTTTTTTCCTTGTTAGCGTGATTTGCACTAAATCACGAACATACATGTTCTGTTTATATTACAAATACAATATTTTGTTCACAACTATAATAAACAGCTTGATTTATGTTTTGAAATTCTCAGAAAATGCGATTTAACAAAAGCTACGACGCGATCATTTTCATATCATTGATCTATAATGAGTAACGAAGTATAAATGCATACTTCCTTATTAATGTTACAAATATTTTTGTTTCGTAACCATTAGAGACATTTTGGTTTCTATTTCAAAACTTAAATTTTGTAGGAAATTGATTTACTGTTTCTAAAACGCAGATAAACTGCACAACAAAGATTTATTTTTGAGGAAATAGTAGATTTAGAAAGATTTTCACCAGTTGTTTTATTGCTATAAACCACAGGTAAAACGAACTGTTTCTTAAGACAATACATGCAATTTTATTTTCTGAATTAAACAAAAAATATTGCAGGAAAAAATTTTTTTAGTATATCTAATAGACGCACTTTTTGTAGTGAAATTTATTTTTTAAAAGTGCAACTTCTGTTGATTTACAAACAGTGTTTGTGAGGGTGAACATCTTGTAATCATATATTTTTCTTCTAATGCAGCTGGCAAATAGACCGCGATCTTTCGCCATAAGGGCTGCACCGATGTTACTCACTTTTGCATTACCCAGGGGCGCGTGTGTAACTTGATGGTAATCCACGGACGCGGAGTAACAATGCCCCTGCAGCGCTCTACGATCCTGCTAGGACCGGGACCTACGGCTTAAAGTGGATTCTAAACCACTACAAACACCCATGGGCAAAGCCGAGATTTGAGCCCGATACCTGTGGTACCGAACGCCAGAGCGCTAGCCATTCGGCCATCAGGCCCCTTCCTTGTAATCATATATAAATTTGGGATTTTTACTTTAAAATTTTTTATGGGCCTGATGGCCGAGTGGCTAACGCTTTGGTGCTCGGTACCACAGGATTCGCGTTCGAATCCCGGCGGTACCATGTATGTATGTAGTGGTTCGAAATCCACTTTAAACCGTCCCGGTCTAATAAGATCGTAGAGTCTTGTGGGGATAGTATTACTCGCGTCCGTAGGATATCTTCAAAGCTGCACGTGCCCCTGGGTAGTGCTAAATGAGTAACAGTGGTGCAACCTTGCCTATGGCATAAAGATTATTTTCTGTATTGCCAGCTACATTAGGAACAACAACAACTTTTAAATTTATATGTATATTATAGTTAATTTAACAAATTTAACAGATTTGTAAATATTTTGAATTACAAAATATAATATTTCGGGTTTACTAATACAGAAATTGTCATTGTAAATGTATGGTTTGAAATTCAGAAATAACGAAGACATGTATATTCCACAAGGAACTAAATATTCACCAATACTGGCTAATTTTTTACTTACACTACTTCAAAAAATGACTATCTAATTTACAAACATCTTTTAAATATGGCGATGACCTAATTGTTTTCAACCATCCACTTCCGCACGCTCTCTGTCTTCATAAAACACGTATATTAGAGTTCACAATCCCTATTTTGGCCAGATGCTCGACCAGGCAGTCGTGTCCAGTTCTTAATGTAAAATTGGCAACAGCCTCTTTGCGAGTTTTTCCCTCACTTTTTTTCAGTCATCACCGATTAACGGTAAAGGGGCAACTCTGCTCTAGGCACAGTGATGTGGTGTGGTGTAGTAGTAGTAGCAGCAGCAGTCCTCACCGATTGTCACCCAGACTTTTCCTTTGGTGTTAGATAATAATTCACTAATATACAATGACTTAATTTTACATCGTATAGTTCTTCTAAAAAGAGTCAAGAGGGACAGGACACTGTCCAGGAATTTTTTCTGTTCCTTTTTTGCCAGAAGATCTGTCATTTCGTTTCCATCAATTCCAACATGACATCCTACATTATAATTATAATCCGAGATTGGTTTGAGTATTGAATTTTAAACAACAATGTAAAACACGATTTATTTAAAAAAAAAAAAAAAGAGACACATTTTATGAAATTGACATACTACTGTGTCCAAAAGTAAGACCAATTTTCAATTTAAAATTCCCGGGAGATATGGAATTTCACTTTTTTTTTTTTTTCATTTTTAGGTTTCTGGCACTATCCTTGACATCTGTGTGAAAGTTGACGTCAAAATATTCATTAGTGTTAGAGTTACGCTTGGCTTTGTGAGACGCTAAAACTGATTCCGCGATTTTTTGAAATGTCTAATTTAATTGAGCAAAGAACTAGAGAAAGTTGCAGAAGACATTCGATGAGCATTCCTATATCGGAAAGAAATATTTAGAAGTGGTATAAACAGTTCAAAGAAGGCAGAAAACGCGTTGAAGACGAAGAGCCCTCTAGTCGACCATGAATCTCAACCGACGAAGCTCAAGTCCAAAAATTAAAGATTTGGAGCTTGCAAACCGTCGATTTACAATTAGAGACTTTGCTGATAATGTTGGAATTTCAAAAGGATCGGTCCATTCCATTTTGGGCCTCAAACGCGTCAAATCTCGATTGGTACCGAAAACGTTGAATGCGTCAACTGCATTGATTCTTCGTGACTTTTTCGCCAAAAATGAAACCCATATCGTCCCACAACCACCGTATTCACACTGCACGACTTCTGCCTATTCCCTAAACTTAAAAGACCACTCCGGGGACACCGTTTTGAGTCGATTGAAGAGATTCAACGTGAATCACCGCGCTCTTTGAAGGCCATCCCTGCCGATGACTTTTAGCATGCATTGAGGACTTGAAAAAGTTGGCATAAGTGCCTTGTGTACGGAGAGGATTACTTTGAAGGCGATGAAATAGATTTGGAAGAATAAATAAAGAGTTTTTGAAAAAAAACAATAAGTGGTCTTACTTTTAGGGCACAGTAGTATGCAAGCAAAACCCACGGCAAAAGATTCGAGAATCATTTATAAAATGACGGATATAACAACAAATTCACAGCACAAACCGGACAACTGCAGAATAGCCGTCTTGGAAATTCCTTGTACATATTAAATTCCATTTCCATCTTAAAACAGCATACTTTTTTTTTTAACTCAAAGAGCAGGGACAGGCGAATCGTTAACATGGTGGGTCTCAGGTGATCCAATCCAGAAAACGTCATCTGATGACAGTTAAAACATGTTCATCCTCAACTGGATGACATTGCTCTTGGTCCTCAAACTCTAGACCACCCTTAGATTACTTGGCAGCTTCCGGATCAAAGCAGATGTCAAGAAAAAAAGACAAATTGACTCGCGACATCACATCGGAATAGGTAATACAATGTACATATATCAACTTTTTTTTTTTTTACTTCGTCAAATAAAATCACTTGACTGTAGACTTTAGTAAAAATAAAAAATTCATTATAATTTCGTTTTAGGGACATGATTTTTTATCATGTGTGAACATGATGTTGTCCTGGTTAGGGGTCCGTGACGTTATCCGAAAATGAGGGCCAAGCAAATAAAATTCCATTTCAAATTTTGGCGGAAAATGGTATTGAAATGGTTGATGAATAATGTTAGTGTTAAGGAATTTTCTAGAGAATTTGGCTTTTGTTTCAAGTGTTTTGTAGTATGGTTTTGATGCCCTTTTCAAGTCTTGACTTGGGATTTGAAACATTTGCATTTCCCATGGTTATAAGAACTCGTAGTGCGTTGATCAATTCCTTCTTCTTGAAATTTCACATTTATCACATTTGGCATTTTCCAGTGCTTATGGAGCTGTATAATGCTTCTTACTGTATTTGGAATACTTCATTCTTCATTTATACCTAAAATTTTCAAACTTTGATATATTCTTTTGGGTATTGAATGTGATAGTGTTTCTTGTAGAATTTGGAATACTTGATTCTTCATTTACTACGAAATTTATCTTACTTTTGTATATTATTTTTAGAGATTCTTGAATAATTCATTCTTCTTGAAGTTCTTGATCTCTTCAACATTGCTATATTCATGTGGCCATTCTTGCAGTATTCCAATCCATTGCTTCCTATATTTCGTGCATTATTAAACATTAGTATATTCTTTATTTTTTTTATTTTTATTTCTAATGGCAGTTTATGAACAGTTACAGAACAACGAAAAATAAAAAAAAAAGAACAGAGAAAACAACAAAACATGTTGCAACAGAGTTCATTAATCTAACATATCTCTAGCTCCCAATATCTCTCGGCGGGAAAAGTCTTGCTCAGAGCAGGACAGTGCAGTAGATGTGTGGAGTCCATAGCCTCCCCAGAGCTGCACAGAGTGCATATCGGGGAAGGAACAATTTTGAGTCTGTAAAGATGTTTACGCAGGCAGTCACGTGAAAATAGCTGGTACAGAAAGCCTTTTATCCAATTAAAAAGATTTGCTCTAATACCTAGTTTTGACAGTTTCAGTAGAAGGTACTCCCTCCATACATTATCATAAGCCGACTTGAGGTCAATAAAAACTGCTGTCAGAACGTGGTTGTTATCAAGGGCGTCTTTGACACATTGGCTCAGGAGGGCAACATGTTGATCAGTAGATCTGGAACTTCTAAACCCCGCCTGCTCCTTAGCAATAAATCCGTTAGTTTCAAGAAGTAGTTAAGTCTTCTCACAACAATTTTCTCCATTGCCTTACCTGCAATACTGGTAAGCGATATAGGTATATAGTTCTGGAGCATATTAGGATCTTTGCCCTTCTTATGTATGGGAATAATGATAGAGGTTCGCCATTCAGCTGGTACAATACCTGTATTCCTAATTAAATTGAAAAAGGTCCAAACGGTTTCGAATGAATTAGGGCCGAGATGAGAGAGAAACTCTGAATGGATTCCATCTCCGCCAGGAGATTTACCACTGTTAAGGCTTCTTAGAGCATAGGCCAATTCGTCTCGAGTTATGGGTTGCATCAAAAACTAATTCAGTACACGGTTCAAATTCTGACTGCAGAAGTGTAGTTTTTGTTTAACAGCGGATGAATGTATTTTAGAGTAAGTGTGTTTGCTATTAACCCCACAGAAATGCTGTGCAAAAGCATTCGCTACTGAAGAGTCCGAGGAGAGTTTGAAATTTGGCGAGCAGATTACAGTTTTTATTTCTTTTTCTTTTTTTTTTTTTTTTACAGTTGATCGTTGTGTTTTAAATTCTGCTTATTTATGTCATGAACAGCTCATAGAAAATAATGAATGGCTCAATGAACAGCTCATAGCTCTCCGTGAAAAGAGAACTTTTAAGGGTAACTCCTCTCCTTCCAATTTGTAAGTTTTATAGGATAATACCTGAAAAACTTCCATAAAAAAAAAACTGACTATTCATGTGTGACACTTCACACACGTTGTCTAATCGCCGTTGACTCTCCCCATTCTTATTCCAATTCTTCTCTTTTTCTTTTTTTTTTTTTTTTTTTGAGCGGCTTGATGGTCAATCGGCAGCGCTCTGACTTTCGGTACTACAGGCTTCAGTTCGAATTCCGGTGGCAAGGATGCTTGTGAGTGGTTCGGAATCAAGTTAAACTGTAAGTCTCGGTTTAATTAGCCTAAAGTATAAAGTATGAAAAAAAATGACCGTACAGTGACAAACCAAACCAAAAACTACCTTACTTTAGTTAAACTGTGACTGCAACGCGCACCATTAGTGGATTTGAACCTGAGCTCTTCTACCCAGGTTACTACTAGGCCATAAATCGTGTTGTTGTTATTGTTTCATATCTCACTTGATCGACAGCAACAACTAGACCAGGCGAGGCCAACCCGGCCCGCTTTGAACATTTTTCTGGTATGTGAGATTTATCACACTTTTACAAAATATATTTATTTTATAATGACTAAAGTAGTGAAAACCAATGTATTAAAAAAGTACATTATGTGGACATCCCTATATTCAACGATTAACTGTCGAAATGATGAAAAAAAAAAAATTAACTTTGATTTTAAAATAATATTCTAATATAGGACATATTCGCATATTATTCAGATATTATATAGAATATAATATGCGAATATAGGACAGATAGTGCTTATTTTATTTATGAGTTCACAGAATGATTAAATTATATTCTGCGAACTCATGAGCGCGCATCTTGGTACATCTAATACAAACAGGTTGTAATATGAATTTAAAATGTCTACAGTAGATCTAATATGGGGATATATAATTTTATATGCGGCCCGCGGAGTTATGATGCATTTCCAAAGTTACCCGCAAGATCATTTGGGTTGGCCACCCCTGATCTAGACCAAGTCCTTGAACCCATGTGAGAGTCATGATAAAGGGTAAAAAAATACAGCTTCTTTGTCCTTGAACTTGCGACACAAAGGCATGTGGCACCCAAAGGGAGAAATTTGACTTTACCTCACCCAGTTGTACCCCCCGACACTCGGTGCACATTTTAATCGCTTTTACGACGTGCATGGGCTACAGTGGGGGCTACTCTAACCAGGACTCACACGGGGAAGGCCGTGAGTCATAACGAATGTGATTGTATTTAATTTCATTGTTTCACAGCATAGTTGAAAATTTGAAACCTCTGTAGATTGTACCATTGTATCGCTTCGCCATTAGAAATGTTCCATGTCATGTTAATAGTTAATTAGCAGCTGTGACGAAACCGTTTTTTGCAAGATAACAAAATAGTTTGGATACTATATTGCAAAACATATTCATTCGGAACACCAAGCATTGCAATCGTTAAAGATTGAGGTCAACCTTGGTTTAAATGAATGGAAAACATTTTGACAAAATCAGACAGTTGTGTCAGAGAGTTGTTATAATCCGACACTTTTTTTTCGATTTTGGGCCATTATCATATTGATCATTTTAAGAAGAAAGATCTCAACCACATTCAAATTAATTTTATCTTCATCACATACTTATTATCATGTGTGAACACGATGTTGTCCTGGTTAAGGGTCCGCGACGTTATCCAAAAATGAGGGCCATGCAAATAAAACTCCATTGCAAATTTTGGCGGAAGAAATGGGCCCCTTAACTCTTGAAATGCTTCATGAATAACGTTAGTCTACAGGAATTTTCTGGAGAATTTGACTATTTTTTAAAGCGTTTTATAGTATGGTTTTGAAGCACATTTGCATATTGAATGGCTATAAGTACTCGTAATGCGGTTATCAATTCCTTCTTGATGTTTCACATGTATCACTTTTGGTATTTTCCCGTGCTTATGGAGCTCTATAGTGCTTCTTATTGTTTTTTTTTTTTTATTTCCAATGGCAAGGCAAGTACAAGATGAATAAAAATAGTAATAATAACAAAAATAACAAGGAAAAAATACAAAAGAATAAATGCCCAGAAAATGCACAGATGACCGAAGTCATTGCCTTAAGAGTTCTCTCGCACGCCAGTAAAGCGCTGTCTCCGAGTCGCCATCAAGTACCGCACATCGCTGGCAGCTTCTTATTGTATTTGGAATACTTTTTCTTCATTTACGACTAGAATTTTCAAACTTTGATATATTCATTTGGCTATTGAATGTGATAGTGATTCTTGTAAAATTTGGAATACTTCATTCTTCGTTTACAACTACATTTATCTTACTTTTGTATATTCTTTTAGAGATTCTTGAACAATTCATTCTTCATGAAATTCTTGATCTATTCAACATTACTATATTCATGCGGCAATTTGAATTAGGCCATTCTTGTAGTATTCCAACCAATTGCTTCGTATATCTCGTGCATTATTAAACATTGGCATATTCATGGTTTTATTCATCCGTTCTCGAATGTTCAAAAATGATAAGTTGAAATTTGCCGAGCAGATTTCAGTTTTTTTTTTTTTTTAATTCATTAATTACCTTTGTTGGAATTAAGTAGCACATTCAATAAAAAATTATGACATGTTGTGATGCTTTTTTATACTATCAAAATTTGAAAAATAAAAATAATAATTTTAGAGTCTAGGTGTACTTAAACAGTGAATGTATAAAAGACTTCATTCTTCATATTTTGTATTTCAAGACTTCATATTTTGTACAGTACCACAAGAAACTCAAAATCAAGAAGCTGTTTTATAAATCATTTATTTCGAAACGTTTTTATAAAGTACAATCATTGTGTCCTCTTCCGCTCGGTGGTTTTCTACAAGTTTCGAGTCCCGCTGGTGACATAGATGTTTGTAGTGGTTCGGAGTTCACTTTAAACAGTTCCCATATGCAATATGTCTGAGTGTAGCGCTGATAACTCCTATCCGTAAAAGAAAACATCTCCTGTCTAGAAATCTGCTAGTAGGCAGAAGGCCTTGGCCCACCAATAAAATGTGATAAAAAATAAATTGAAACGTACCCCATGTTTATGAGAAAGTTCAGCGATTTCTTCAATGTTAAAGTAAATATTCGATAGGCAAACTCCTCATCAATACACTGAAGATTTCTTCTCTTTTACACTTAATTGTGCCGATAGAAAATTATAATTCACATAAATATGATGTTGAAAAATGTAGTAAAATATTCAAAGCTTTTTTTAGATAATAGCACATATTGTTCTTTTATAGGAATTCAAAAGGTGAATCCTTATGTTTACTCCTCAATCCACGATCAGTGGATATAATTCTAGTTCTTATTCTTCAGTTAGTGTTAGATGATCAACTCCACAGCTTACAGACGGCACATCTCATAGACTGCAATGGAAATATTTTTAACATTGAAAATTACATAGACGCTAACGATGATGTTGTATAGTTTTCACTACAATGACAGGTGAAAATTTAGTCTTTGGAAGGTCTGGTTGTGGATATTTTTACATTTAATGTGCACTCGGTTTTTGTCTGTGTTTATTCTCATACATGTATAATTAATTAAAAACATATGTGGGATGCTTTGACTGCTTGTTTTTAATTTGCAGATTTGGTTGTTTATTTAAATTTGTATTTTGATGCAGCATTTGTGTCCAAAAGGGTCAGGTATTTTGATTTCAGATCAGTTACCACAGAACTGGAAAAGATTGCATGTATGAATCTCCTGCATTTAACAAATGCTTTTTTTTTTTTTGCTTTTAATTGAAAAGACAACTAGCTACTATGTGCAAATAAAATTAAAATCAATTTTAATCATATTGTTTTATAAGTATGATTTATAACTAGATATTTTGAACCTTTGATACGAAATTTATACAATTCATATTGAATAGAATCATGTTGCTCGCATTTATATATCTTTGAAATCCTTAACATGGAGAAGAAAATTAATAAATCTAAATATCATTTGCCATTTCAATCCTTTTTTTTGAGCACTTTAAATTTAAATAAATTTTTGCTATTAAAATTAGTTTGTAATTGAATATTGGCCTGCTGATATGCTTTTAAGCTAATAATATATATAAAAATTCCTACTTAGATCAACAAAGTAAAATTTTATTTTAGTTTTTATTCCTAAATTTATATCCTGCTAAATATCTTATATAAGAGAAATTTTTCTCCCATATAAAACTAAAATTAATTAATGAATTAATATTTGAGAAAACTGTATTAACATCAAGTACCCTCCACTACAAACTAAAAAAAAATGTATTTGAACTTGAGTGGATGAATAAAAAGTATTTTATTAAAGATTGAAAATTTGAGCATGATATATAAATATATAGAGAGAGAGAGCGTGAATTAATAATAGGAATTGAAAAATTAAATTTTTTTCTTAGCCAATTTAATTGGTATTTTTAATATAATTGTAAGGATTATTGTGTCGTCCCAAAATGCAGTCGGCCAGGAACGTTAGTAATAAACATTGCATTGTAGTTATAGTAATATAAACACAAGATAACCAATTTTATACATGAAAATTTTTTTTATTTTTTTCCACAATCATAAGAATGCAACATGTACTAGTAAAATGTACAGATTATGACAATGATCCTATTAAGATGAATGAAAAGAAAATATTTCAGTCAATTGGGAATAGGAACACAAACATTGATAATCAATTTGTATTGATAAAAGGTCACTGATTTTTATATATAGATATTTATTTATATATAAAAAAAAAAGCACAGACATTCATTGAACTGACATAAACAAAAAATTAAACATAAACTAAGTATATTTACGAGTCAATCTAATCAAATTCAATAACCAATAATGATCAATTGACATATCTGATACAGAAAAACCATAGCCAGAAACCATATAATCCCAAAATAAAATGTTAAAAATACTATAAGCATTTTGTATCATTTTTTTTAACTGTTTAGATCAATCCGCCAATAGTAGAAGTCCCCCGATAACATAGGAAATACACATTTACAAAATAGATTTGTCAAAAATTTACCCATAACACAGGACACTAAGCAGACCCAATTAAAAATTGCAAAATCTTTAAAATCTTCGGACATCCACAATAATACAAAAAGTAAGTATAACTGCATTTTCTACCATATCCCCAAAAGAATTTATCATCCTCTATCTATGCAACACTCGAGTGATAAAAAATTACAATTTTTTCCCTTAACAACAATAAGAAAATGTACAGAAAGCAAATTGTAATCGAGTAGTTACATATAACAAAGTCTAAAACACGAATTAGATAGCTAATACAGATTTTAAAAAGGTATTTATATAGGCTAATTTTAAAGCAACAACAACTTGAAAGCATGCTTTACACAAATTAAGACTATACAAAAAGAAATCACAAATTCATTTACCTAATTCTATTTTTATGTCATCTATTTTAACAGTTCTAACAGATAACACATAAAACAATTTAGACAAATAAATTTTTTTATTTTGAAATAATTAGGAGACCAGATACAATTGTTGTTTTTATTTTAAAAAGACAATCATGAAATTTATTAAGTACATTACTCATCTAACCGTAAAAGATTCTAATCATAATACAAAATACATTAAGGAAAAAAAAAATTAAAAACAGCAAAGGATATGCAAATTCATTATGTAAAAACAACTTGAGTGATGAACAGGAAAACACCATGAAAAAAATCAGAGATTAAAAAAAAATTAATAAAAGTTGGTGTCGTCCTATTCAGCAATGACGAAATGAAAAGCACATCCTTTACTAGTGATAATTGAACTTACAATCAATTATATCAGCAGCATATCACAGCTAAACAATAAATGCATGTTTACAAACGGAACAGTTACAGTGATGAAACAAGCACATTTATTGAGGTCAACATTTAAAAGAGGAAATTAATAAAGCACAAACATTGTTATTAAAAAAAAAAAAAAAAAAAAACTATGAATAATTTGTAGAATTGTTAGCAAATATTATTATTATTATTATTTCTTTTGGAAAAGACACAGAAACAATTATTTCTTGTACGTGAACAATAATACTGAAAAGTTTCTTTTATTATATTAAAAAAAATAATATTTCATTATTATTGACTCATTCTAGGAAGGGGCTACACAAGAAAAAAAAAAAAAAAAAAAAAAAAACCAACGAGGATTTCGGGACAAAGTTTAAAATCTGCAGTGCTATATAAATTGAGTCCTATACATACACACACACACATACAGAACTGCTTACAAAAAGATTGATTTATACATTTAAAAAATTCTCAACCCAGCTTTGAAAACATTTCAAAGCCAGATATTTTTTTAAAACCAGCTAAATGTACATGCCATGTGGGTGAGAAACAGGGTATTTCGCATGCTTAGGATTACATGAGTGTCGGAAAGATATCACACCAATAAATTTACCCATCAAATTCAGTACATCATATACAAAGGAGAATAATTAATACAAACTTCCTCGCATTTTACAATCTTCCACATAGTAATTTAAAGATGGTGTCAATACAATGAGATCTTTGAGAGGGAGAGAAATGTGTGCAGCAAAATGTGAATGACGCCAATGAAATCTTCTGCTATCTGTGCAGGATGACACCATTGGGCGGGGAGAGTTGTATGGGCAGGGTGGAGTTCAGTTGGAGTTCGGCTACAATAGGAAAATGATCTGAGGGGATATGAGGGTGGGGGCAGCCATGGATTCGATTTTCATCCAGCCAATTGGAGTCGATGGGTCCGAGCACACCCAGGACAGACATGTGAAGTTTAGAGTAAAAGATATAGTCTATGACACCTTTGAACTCGCCTCTGAAAAAATAAAATATAACAAAATTTCACATTTATGCTATTCAGAAATTGTTTAAATTTAGTTATTCATAAATTAGCATGGAAAGTACATTTGATAATAAAATTAAAAAATTTATTTAATTGTAATTATTAATTTAATTTTATTTTAAATCCATGATATTTCACAGAAGTCATCTTCATTTTATTTGACAATCATTATTAGTTAATTGTTCGAAAGTTGGAATCCTCTTGACAAAAAGTGATTGCTGAATTCTCAGAAATAATCTAGGTTATTTTTTTAGTACACAGTTGTAGTGGATTAATTGCTTTTAAAAACTGAAATGTTCTAAATAAATGATAAATTAAATAACTTATTATTTTTAAATCAAAAAAGATTTTAAATTCCTTAAAAGTTACAATAAATGACAATGGCATTTTACAGCTTATTATGAAAGAACAACAACTGACATTCGATGCAGGTAACATGAAGTGAAATATTTGTTCTTAAATATCCATTTTTAGCAATAATAATTTTTGCAGATTTTATTAATATTTGAGTTTTTAATCTTTTCACTTTTATTCAAAAATTAGAAAGAAGTTCTGAAAATTAATTTTATTTTAAAATAAGTCTATTAACAAGACAAATTACTCTAGTCTTTTGATAGAACAAATATTAAACTCATTAGCATTTTTGTTAAGGAAAAATCTTCCTTAAATGGAAGTATTTTTTTTTTTTTTTACTATCTATATAAATTATTAGTCACAGAATATCAAACAATTCATAATTTAATTTGTTACTGTATAATCATGTGGGATTTATTAAATTTATATTATTCAAATGATAAATTATTTATGGTATATAGTTAAAAAGAAATAAAATTCTTCACTATTTATAATATAGAATTGGAAATTTAAAAAACCAAACTGAATGTGTATAAAATAATAATTATAAAATTCAAAATTTGTCGTATGCTAGTAATCACGATAAATGATTTTGAGAAGAGTGTTTAATGAATTAATATTCTGCTAGAAACATATTATTACGTACAATAATTTATTTTCCTTCACCAACACTTCATGATTTCTTACCAATAAATAAAGATTTATTATAAATAAGCATTTTTTTTATGCAAGATAATTCAAATTTTCATTTTAGTTAAACACGGGCATTTTATATCCGAGTGAAATTTCGAAGAATATAATATTTAAAAATAATTTTATTCCCAAAACAATAAAGCAAACATAAGTGGTACTGATTCAATAATGAGGGAAGATAAATAAATGGAATTGAATGTCTTTACTAAATTGCAGATCCACAGAAAAATATTCAGAAATAAAATTAATTTTTCTCAAAGAACTTTTTTAAAAAAGATACATTTTCAAAACATGTGTAGTCTGACCACAGATCGAATGGACATTTGACCAAGAGGCCAAGTTGAATGGATCCAAAAGTGGTATTATAAAGGAGGAAATATCCTTAACGAGGAAGATTAATTTCAATAAAAGGAATTTTTTTAATTTTAATAATTCCAATTTGTGATTAGGTGATATCAAAAGAAAAACTAGATGAAAAAATTCCACATTAACTATTACACTTTTTTTTCTTTCAAGGCGGCTATGTGCAGCATCTTTTGGACGTACCCCCTAACAAGTCATTGGCTTGTCAGTTTTGTCTTTGAACCAAAATTTTACTATTCCAGGCAATCCATGAGCAAAATTAACAATTATTAAACTCTCTATACCAGGGGTGGCCAACCCAATTGATCTTGCGATCCACTTTGGAAATGCATCATAACTTTGTGGAATGCATATAAAATTATATATCCCCATATTAGATTTAGACCCATTATAGACATTTTTGAAGAGAAAAATTTAAACATAATGAGTTATTGTTATTGTATTTACTATTATTCTTACATGTAAACATACATAATACAAGGTATAGGCATATTAAAGTAATTTTTCTGTTGTCATAGCATACAACATGCAGCAAAAAAAGCAAATTTTCACTTGAAACAGAGAGTTTGGTTTTCTCTGCTATCAATAATTAACTGCGTGTCTAGAGATGGTCACTGCGTGACTTAAAGTAAAACGTAGAACCTGTTATATTAAATGTTCAAAGATGAGCGCATCATGAGTTCGCAGAATATAGTTTAATTATTCTGCAAAACTCATAACAGTAAAATCATAAATAAAACATGCAATATCTTCCATATATTCCCAAGAATATTATTTTAAAATTGAAGTTAATTTTTCTCATAATTTTGACAGTTAATTTTTGTATATATGGATTCACAAATAAATTTTTTAATGCATTGTTTTTCACTACTTTAGCCATTATAAAATAAATATATTATGTAAAAGTGTGATAAACCTGAAGGACCATAAAAATGTTCATGCGGCCTGTGGGCCGGCAACCACTGCTCTATACTAATGAAAGGTCCCAAATTAACGATTTATTAAATTCGTTTTAGCAAATCTTATGTTTAAAATATTCTATTTTTGTATCAGTACAATAAAAAGAAGAACCCAATAAAATAAGTTATAATAATGATGATAATGTACAAAAATAATTCAATACATGATATACAATTTTTTGTTATGAAAGTTTAAATATGCAATATTGAGAAAAATGAACTTACGAGTAATTTGTAAACGGCATGATATCATTTTTATAAGCTCTTGATATTTGAAATGGATGGGTAAATTCATTGCTTTTTGCTGGGTTGCCAAGTTTTCTTATGAGTTCAGTATAAACAAACTCTTTGAAGTCACCGTGACTGATTGAAACACGACCAGAAGAAAGATATTCGATTACACCTGAAAGAAAAAATTAAATAAATAAACTGAACATTTATCAAAAAAATGAATGTATTTTTCATTAATAATAACAGTAGCCATGTTAAGTCAAGTGAATTAAAAAAAGTTTTTTTAAATGAAATTTTTCCTGTAATATCACAGTACATTGATTTAAATACCGTCAATAACCAAAAAAAGGTTTTTTTTCTACACAAAATAATTTCGTACAAAAATAGTTAATTTTACAGATATGAAAGCTAAATACAGAAGTGCAAGTTAAAATTTAAAAAAAGTGTATAAATTACAAAACACACTTTGATTACAATATATAAATATTTTTTTCCCTAAATGCAAGATTAAAGCTGGTGAAGAAAGTAATTTCTGGCCATTTTAAAATAAGTAACACAATTGTAATAAATCTAAGTTTATTCCAAATATTTATAATAAAGGTAATATAATATTTGCACACTTCTTTCACATGCAACAAAACCTAGTGCAGATCTAATTACTACTGATACTGATTAATTACAAATCCATTAAATATTTTCAAGTATAATCTTAATAATCTTATTTAAGCAAAAAGCATAATTGAATTACTTCATTTACCTGAGTTTGGAAGTGAATTTAAATCTCCACAAAGAAGCAAAGGGATAACATTTGGATCGCCTTTTTGAGGGACTGGAATATTGCTTTTTTGAAGAATATCATCCACAAATGTCTTTAATTCGTGCATCAGCATCATGGTTTGGATTAACTTCACGTCAGAATACTCAGGATCCCAATGGATGTGAGCGGTGCATACTAGAAGAGCTTGATTCATTTTTGACAAATCGGTGCCTACAGTTTTCAAAACAAAAGAATTATTTTTAATACAAATAAAAAAAGGAATGGGAAAACAATTAAATAGAGACAAATTTCATTATGCCATTACTTCTTATTCAGTATGCTTTATTAAAAAAATGCAATCCCACATTTGATCTGCTTGGATGAAAAAAATCTTTAAAAAATATTTGTGTACCAAGTTATCAACAATAAATTAAGATAGCATTTTTCTATTATATGCTAATAATGCAAGGTCAATTTAACATTGCCATTGACACACAATAAGGGAGGGACAGAAGAAAATCTATTGATATTCTTTTTACGGACAATTAATAGTTTTACATTTGTATTATAAGTAAAAAAAAAAAAAAAAAAAACTTCAGCGTATTAATTCAATAACAAAGCCCATGTCAGTCTATTATCGGAAAGATAGAATACAATATTACTAATTCATTTTTCTATTTAAGAATAATTATCAATAATAATAATAATAATAATGAAAAACACCATGACCATGTTTTAATACACATAGGAATAGTTTAAAAAAAAAAAAAAAAAACTGATTGTCAAAAGTAAGCATATATCACTTTTGGATTAAGAAGATTTTATTTGAAATATTTTCTAATACTACAGAAACATATTTAATATTTAATGAATATTTTTAAAATGATGAAAATTTATAGTCAATCTTTTTGCCTTGCTATGAGAAAGGGTTAAGTGAATTAATAAATTTCCTATTTAAGGTATTTTGTTAGGCAGAAAAAAAAAATCTACAATATACTTTTATTGAAGATATATTGAAAGAAAGAGAAAAATATAGAAATTTGCCCACATAATTTAAAAAAAAAATTAAAGATAAAAAAATTAGTAAAGTATAATAAAATAGCCCTAATAAATACAATTTTGATTAAATAAAAGAAAAGCAAACTGCATCAGCATATAATTTAATATAATCCAATAGTTTATTAAGTATTAAAAAAAAAAAAATCGCAATATTATCACGAAGGAAATTTGTATGCAATTTTTAGAATTCAAACAATATTTACCACTCTGGTATGCTCCAGGTTTGGTTTGCAGAAGTGCTGCTAATCCAATATTATCTTTCGCATCACTCTATTCAGCATATCATCAGAACCTTCAGCATTTGCCATGGCTAACTGATTAAATTCCATAAGATGGTCTCGGACCAACGTAAATCTAAACACCATATAAGTACATTATTATTCCAATGAATTTAATTTTAAATTAATAATGAATAAAAAACAATATTTAATATTTATTAAGTAAAAAACAATATTAATTAGTAATATTTAATAATTTGTAAAACAGTAGAATAATGAAGAAAACTGTAATCTCATCATCACTTTTTTGGTTTCATTTGATTGGGCGCACAAGTTGATTCTGCAAATTCTGTTATGTAAAAGTTTTCAGTTTCCCTTTTGTTTTTATTATACAATTATCAAAGTTTCATAGAACATTACTTTTACACACAAAAAAAAAAATATAGAGCAAAAAATTTTTATTCCTTTAGTGTCATAAAGCATTTTTGGATTTTTGCACAAAACCTTTATATCTTTTTTTATTCATAAATATTTAATTTAATTCAACATTTTTAAAACATAACTGAAAAATTGATCTTTCAAATATTTTTAAAAATACATTTGCAATTAAATTTTAATTTTTCAATATGGTTAAAAAATTTGTACTAATTTGAATTTAAATATGCCACAAAAGAATTAACTTAACTTGCAAAGTAACATTCTTTGGATCAGGTACATTAATAAGGAATTAAAAATTAAATCAATTATTAAATTACTAAATTTATCGTATTGCTTGTACTTACTTGTCACTTTTGTAAAAAATTGCACAACCATCGACATGTTTTCTTTCACTTTCAGACATTGTTTTTGCTCGTGATTTTGGAGAAAATATTCCATCATATCTTTCCTCTCTTAGTTGTGGTAGGAAATAATTGTAAAATTGTTCTGTTTCAACCTCTAATTAAGAAAAATACCAAATATATAACAGTAACTTAATCATGTATTTCCATAGAAACTTATGATACCTAGGATTATACAATATTTATTTAAAAAATGACATTCTGACAAACTAAGCATGTTTTTTAAAGTTAAATTCATAAATTACTATTTTAATGCAACATAAGACATGGAATATTAGAAAAAATAGACACATTAGCTTGAAGATATATCATGCTTTTCCATTGTTTATCGATAAGCATTATACAATGAAGGTTTGGTTTGTCGCTGTATGGTCATTTTTATGCACACTTTAGACTAATTAGACTGGGACTCCAAACCACTAAGAAGATGCTATGCCCCACCAAATTCGAACCTGAAGTCTGTGCTGCAAAGGCCAGAGCGCCAGCCAATTGGACATTAAGCCGCCTACAATGAAGGGCTACAATACATAGTTAATATAGTACGAGTAAAAACATTTAATTTTTTTTTTTTTTCAACACTCAAAGCAAATAATAATTCTATTTCTATTAAAACTTAATCTTTATGAATTAAAAAGTCTTTAGCAATTTAAAAAATAACATAAAAAAAAAAAACGTATATTAAGATTATAAAAAATAAAGAGTTGATTACACAATTAGTAAAAAAATGCTAGCTATTTTTTACTAATTGTTTTAAAAAATCCTTTCTATTTTTAATTGAATTGTTGAAACATATTACATTTCTGTGCATGCAAAATAAAGGCAAGAAAAAACTAATATATAGCAAGGCAAACAAAACTACAATTACCAAAAATTGTATTATTTTTTTTTTCTAATTCTCACAAAAAAACAACAACTATAGTTTGAGTAATGTATATTTGTAATAAGATTAAACAGAAAAATATTAATTCAACATTGGATGATATTGAAGAACATGTTATTATAATAAAAAGAATGACAAGATTGTTATAAATTGTTTGACAATATTTTCAGCTACGAAGGAAAATAATTCTATGAAAGTAGATACAAAAAGAAACATTCAACATAATTAAACCGTATGTGTCGGTATTGGCTTATATAAGTTTGGATTCAAATAGCAGTTAACTTTAACAAGATTAAAGAATATCAATGCATCTTTTTTGCAATATGTATAACATTAATTACCAGTGAAAAATTAAGGAAGGCATGATAATCTGCTTTCAATTGTATTAAAAATAATGCTTTCTGTTGGGTAATTAATAAAATTAACAAAAATCCTTTGTCAACAAACATTAATCTCCACCAGAATCTTTCAAAAATACACTCATGTCCATAAATTAAGGATAATTCAGAATCACACAGAAATTGAACTCTAAAATAAAAATTTCACCTGTAGAATTATTGCACACATCTTGAAGAAGAATAGCAAATTACAGGAAACCACCAGATGGCGCGGATAGTACGTCACAATGACGAGAGTGTAAGAGAGGGGTATATAAGGAATGGTGGTAAAGAAGTAAAATTGTTCACAAGTGCTTTAAAAGCCTTTCAGTGCAATAACAGCATAGTTATGGCACAAGGAAGCATTTGGAAGATTTTTTACGTGGTAGAATTATCGGACGACTGGAATGTGGACGTACCCAGCTGGAAGTATCCGAGGAACTTGGAATCGCCCAGAGCGTCATCTCCAGGCTTTGGCAACGATTCCAAGATGATGGTAATGTGAGTAGATGTTACAGCACAGGTCGCCCCCGAGTTACAACGCCGAATGAGGACCGGTATTTAGCAGTTACTGCCAAAAGAAACAGACGGAGCACAGCATCAGACCTGTCTTGTCAGCTCTCTTTAGCTACCGGTACGACAGTTTCATGGCAGACCGTGTACAGACGCTTAGGGCACATTGGTCTATATGCTCGTAGGCCTGTCAGATGTGTTCCACTTACCGCAACTGACTGTCGCCTGCGATTAACCTGGAGTAGAGAGCATGCATTGTGGACACCGCAATAGTGGTCTGGAGATGATCTAGTGATGTTTTCCGACGAGTCCAGGTTTAGTTTGCAGTCTGATTCTCGCCGGACTTTCATATGGAGAGCGCCAGGTAGAGAACACCATTGAACGACACCGTTACGGTGGTGCAGGATGGCTCGTTTGGAGAGGAATTATTCTTGGTTCCTTGGTTATTCTTGGCATGTTCAGAGTATAACGATGACAGGCCACATCTATCGGGATGTCATTTTGGAACAGCATGTACGTTTGTTTCGGGCGCCATGGGTGCCGAATTTCTGTTTATGGATGACAACGCCCGTCCTCACCGTGCAAACATTGTAGACGAATGCCTTCAATTGGAGGATATCACCCGTATGGATTGGCCAGCATACTCACCGGACTTGAATCAATAGAGCATGTGTGGGATATGCTTGGCCGACGAATTGCAGTCCGTCAACCCCTCCCACCTGTCAACCGGAACTTCGGAGGGCATTGCTTGATGAGTGATGTAATATTCCCCAAGATCAGATTGATAATTTGATACTCCGCATGCCTAGGCGTTGTAAGGCCTGTATTGCATCGTCCGGGAGACATACTCCATATTAACCATCATACTAACCATGTTATACCGTTTTTTGTAAATAGATTCTTTTTTTGAAATTTGCTCCAGGGAGTAAAAATCGCAATTTTTATTAATTATGTCAAACATATAGCATCTTTTTTTGCTCTTTACCTTTTGTTTAATAAATAGACTTTACAAATGAGTCAAATTTGCTTTGCTTCTGTTTCTTTCATTGCCTGAACTTCATTATCCTTAATTTATGGACATGAGTGTATATCCATAGGGAACTTTTAAGAAACTGAAAGATAATCTAATAACTAAATCTGAAGGCAAAAAGTGGCACCATATTCAAGACAACTGGAAAATCTTTAACACTAGATCACGTAAAGAGGTGGCTACCAACTTTCGATTAAGAACCGGGCACGGTTGTCTTGTGGAAAACCTTAACAGGATTGGTATCCTAGCCTCAAACACTTGACCAATATGAAGAGCTGGAACAATGAATTCAGAACATCTTCTGAAATGTCCAGGACTGAACAGGTAGGTTCAGAGTCAAGGAGAAGTCTTGCAGTTGTATTGGGAGGCCAGGGGCCTCATGGACTGAAACAAAGTGCCTATCCCCTTTATTTACTCTCTACCCATTTGACTTTTATGGTGTGTGAGACCGACTTAGTGTCGATTGTTGTCTTGCTGTATGTTTGCTTTGTGCCTTCTTTGTGTGTGATCCTCATTGTGATGCAATGATTTCCAATAAAGCCATATGTTACAACAACAAACATTAATCATTCGTTATACAATAGTATTAAATTACTCACTTGCAGAGAAATAATGTCAGCTTTGTAATGGAGAATTTCTTGCAAAATATGTTTTTTCCTATAGGCCCAATCTAGAGCCCAACTCGGACAGTAACCATACATTTGACGTGTAGCATATTTATCACAGAGAATATTGTAGCACATGACTGTGAATACACCTAAGGAAGAAATAAATTCAGTATGCAGTAAAAAAAAAGAAAAACCTTGAATAAAATTGTTTTTCCTACAAATTATACACAAAAACCATCTTATTTTCCATATTCAATAAAAACTTAATTTAACTAAAATTTTTTATAGATTAAAACTGATTAACAAATGGAGTACTATTTCCTTACAAATCTTATAAAATGCACCTTTCTTAATTATCTGAGCACATGTTATTGCAGATAATAATAGATATTTAAAATTATAGGGTGGAATTGCACTAAAATATTAATTGACACCATGGTTTTATAATAAAATGTTATTTATGCAAATAATAGTAGATATTTAAAAATATATGGTGGAATTATACTAAAATATTAATTTACACCATGCTTTTTTATAAAAAGTAAATTTTTACTGATTTTATAGTAAAATGTTATTTACTATTGTTATTACTGATCAAATCTAAAGAATTATGAATAGTTCCATTCCAAATTGTCATAATTTGATAATGTATGTTTTATTAACTTTCTAAGCAATGTTTAAATTTAAGATTAAAATTTGTTATTATAAAATGTATGAATAATCTTTTTTTTTTTTTCATCCATTGACACTTATCCTTGCAAAGTTCAGTCCTTGAATTTATGATTTTTGCTACACACAATGCTTTTTTTTTTTCCAAACGCTAATCATTTACAGAAAAATAACAGAATATTTTTCTTTCTGACATTCAGAAATATAATTAAATATAATTTCCTAAGCAAAATAATTAAAATTGAAGTAATCATTATAAAAATATTTTATTAACTAAAAAAACACCACCACTTTCTTTAAAAAAACTTAAATTCCTTTCATTTTTTATGTTTACAAAGAAATCTTGATTAGCCAACTGGTTTTTATTTATATTTGATTGGAAAAAGAAATGCAATTCTATAAACTTTTTAATTAGAAAAAGCAATTATTTTTGAGATGCAAGGAATAGACTTAATTTAAATATTTTTAATTTCCCTATTTAAAAAAAAAACGTTTAAAAAGTTTGACTTACAAGAGGATTGGGGTTCCTGATCAGTCATATAAATCCATGGTCGTTGGGGTGGATGTGATGATGTAACTGCAAAATAAAACATAACCTGATTAATTACCAGTTAATAAATAGATAGACATTCTATCTCTCTCTCTCTCTATATATATATATAAATATATATACACAGAGTGATTATAATTAAAGTTCCACTTTCATAATACTGCAAAATAAGAACCACTTGTCACAATGAGTTCAAATTTGAACTAAAGATATCTGAAGAAGGAAACGGTACGACATCAAAAAGTTCCAAAGTGTATTAATAGATGGAGCTGTAAGCGCCATAAAGAAAGTGAATTCGGCTGCCAGTGATATTTTGAATCGAAATAACAGCGTATTTGGCATGAGTTGCACATTAAACTAACTGTAGTGTTCAATGTGCTTGATTGTTTCGGTTTTTTGACGGAAATAATGACTTCCAGGTCATTCAACAATTGTGACACTGTTGCGGAAAGTCCATCCTCCACGGCAAAGTCATACCAAATTGAATGGGAAAAATCAGTGGAACTTTTTTTGATGTCATACCGTTTCCTCCTACTTCAAGTATCTTCAATTCAAATTTTAACTCATTGTGACGAAAAAGGTTCTTTTTTTTTTACAGCATTTTGAAAGTGGTACTTTAATTATAATCTCCCTTTGTATATATATATATATATAAATTTAAAAATATTTTTTAAAATTCATGCTCTTTATGTAAAGAATAAAATAACAAAAAGTAAACATATATGTATTTATACAGATAATAATAAAACAATGAAAATTAATTTTGACACATCATAATTTTAATATTAAGAAAGAATATTGACAAATTTTTAAATAACAACAGACGATGAACCAAAAAATAAAAACAAATTAAGTATATTAATCAATAAAAAGTAATTTATCTAAATATTAAAAAATATTTATTTTATCATTTACATTACACATTTTAGGATGTAATATATTTGTAAAAAAAATTAAATTTACTGTAATACATTAGTTCTAATAGTTTTTCTATGATGCTTATTTAAGTATCAAATTATCTGGATACTTATATTGAAGAATACACGCAAATAGATTAATGGCCAGTGACGGATTTAGGCTTAGGCCCGGGCCTAGGGCGGCAAATTTTTAAGGGCACCACATTTTGAAATCGATTTTGTTTTTATCAATTGTAAAACAGTTTTAATGCTTCTTTTCTTGCTTTGACAACCTCAAGATGTTAATATTTAAAGGGTAGAATTATTTTTTTAAAATAATGAATCGTGTAAGTAGTAAAATTTAAAATATCTAACAAATAGGTACTAAAAAATTTCTCGTTAAGTATAGCATTTATCTATTGACGTTAGGTTTTTCAAACATTTTATTTAATTTATTTATAATAATAATGATAAAATAAAATCTATTAAATTAAATTTAATTATTATTATTACAGTAGAACCTCTTTAAATCGAAAACCTCCAAAACTCGAAATTTTTTTTTTGTTCCCTTCCTTCAAGCCCCAAAACCTCCATGACTCGAAATTTCAACCCTCTATATGTCGAAATAATGAGTCAGTCCCCACAAGCCATTTTGGTATATATTTTCCCTCCGTAGCTCGGAAAAAAAAAAAAAAAAAAAAAAAAAAAATTGGACCTCTGTATCTCGAACATTAGCAATGATTGATTTTACAACCTTTACAACTCGATCATTTGAAACTAATTACCTCTATAGCTTGAAAAAAAATAAGTTACCGATTTTAAGTATTTGCCGACAATGCACGTCATTGTTTCTTAGAAAACAATGTATGAGTATACAGTAAATAGAATAACCAATGCTATGAAATATTCTTATAATTCTCAAAATAAGTTAAGAGTATCTAAACCTCTACAAGTCGAATATTTCCTTAGAAAATCCGCGTAAGTCGAAAACTATTTAACTCGAATGATTTGGCGTCTCCCTTGAAGTTCGACTTAAGAGGTTCTACTGTATATATAAGGGCGTCAAATTAACTTGGGCCTAGGGCGCCATCGAACCTAAATCCATCACTGTCAATGGCTCATGTAATAAAGACACCAATGAAGAAAAGCATTGAAACCAAATCAAGTACACATCTATTGCGCCCTTTTCAACATTATCTCTGCTCTCTTTAAAAAAAAATAAATAATAAAAAACGAACTTTAATTACAAGGATGAGAGGGCGTTTACACATTTTTATTTAATTATTTAATGTAATTTACGTTGAAGGTTGGTTAAAAAAACTCTATGTCGGATAGGTCATTCATAAACAGAAGTCATTGACATCGGGGGAAGAATTAAAAATTCTTCAACTCACAACAACGCATGGCTCAAGTCAAGGAAACCACAAGTTAGCCACAAAAATTAGGTTGATTTTTGTTTTGTTTTTGCCCTCTAGAAAATAATTCTATTTTCAACGCTTGAGCACACGCACGATTTAATAATAATAATAAAAAAAAAGGAATAATAATAATAAAAAGGGAATTTATTTCCCTCTTTTAGGTTTCGACGACGCTACTGAGGTTCTTTACTTTTTTTCTTCTTTTTTCTTTCTGTAACCTTGAAAAAGGGGCACAAGCTATTCTGCTGAAGATGATGCTTTTCCATGCTTCATTCGCATTTGCTGCAGCAAAACTTCGCGGACTGATTGCTAAGTGTGTCATCTGTGGGTTTTGTTGCGTACTTTAAATGTTATTTTTATGCAGATAAATTCATGGATATACAAACAAAAGGCGAACAATGCAGCGCATCATTTGGTTTGTCGCTGGCACAGGTAGAATTAATGAAGAAAAAAAAAAAGAAAATTTAATGTGGTAACAGAAAGGATACTAGTATGTAGGCTAAAAAAGAAAAATTGACATTACGACAATCTCTTTTTATTTTGCCTGCAGAATATCTTCGCTTCGACTCAAGTTACAATTCTACGATCGTTGAACTTTTGATTCGCATTTTATTTATTATTTTTTTTTAAAAATAAAAATAGCCTCGAAATCGCAGGAAAACAAAAAATAAATCGTTGTAGTATTTGTGTTATTCATCAAATTACGGTTTTTTGAAAAGTTTCCCCTTAAGTTATAACAGGGAAAAAGACAGTTTCAACAATTATTCTGTTTTTGTAATTCTGTAGTACAACACTAGCAGACATTTTTCGTTATGCATGGCATGTAAATAATAAGCCACAGTAATGATTCGGAGAAAAAGAACAAACCTAATTAGAAGTTTTTAAAAACTTGAACAAAAATGCTTGTATCTATTTTACATTTTTCTCAAAAATAATGAGGAATTTTTACTCATTTGTGAAGTAGTTTTATTTCTTTTTGTTGCAAAAAATAACTCGAAAGATAACAGTTAAAGAATGAAACAATTTATTTCTCCAAAAAGAACAAAATATTTTATTATCTATTTATCTAAAAATAAGGTCTCTCTCTATATAAAAAAACAGATTTCAGAATTAAAATTTAACTAACGACAAAAATCCCACAGTTAAAAAAAAAAAAAAACAAAAAAAAAAAAAAAAAAATCTTAGGTAGTACTTAAAATATTTTATACATATAACATAAATACTACATCATTAAAATTTCAAATAAATACTTTAAAAAATTCTTTAATGAAATTAGTTATATGATTACCATAACGACATTTTAAAACTTTAAATTGCATTTAATTGGCTCATATTACAACACAGAATATTTAGGCATTTATTTTATCTCTATCTCATTTAAACGAAACTACAACAGGTAAACACAAGCATTTATTATCATTTTTATAAGTTTGTTTTGCCGCTCTACAGTCATTTTATGCACACTATGGGCTAATTAGAATGGGACCTACAGTTTAACCTAGATTCCGAACCCTTCACAAACATCCATGCCAACACAGGATATTCGAACCTGAAGCCTGTGGTACCAAAGGCCATCAGGTTGCGTTAAATCGCGAGCTACATCTCACTCATACGTGGGTGGCCTGGTGGCCAAGCGGCTAGCGCTTTGGCATCCCAGGCTTCAGGTTCGAATTCTGGCGGTGGCATGGATGTTTGTGAGTGGTTCGGAATCCACGTTAAACTGTAGGTCCCGGTCTGTTTAGCCCTCGTGCGCATAAGATAACCGTAGAGCGACAAACCAAACCACTCATACGTGAAACTGAAAACTTAGCGACACCATCCGACATACATTCCATTCCACATCCATTTAGGATACAATACTATTAATTCACCACTAAACAGGTGTTTTACAATTAATATTTCGGAAATTATTCAGTTACGAAAATGCTCAACTAATTTGTGTCCGCCTTGCATATTAATAGTTCATAAAAATTGAGTGCAGATTAATTTCTTGATGGTCGTCAAACAATTTCGAGATCTGCTGAACTGATTAACTTCAGAGTTTGTTTCATGGTTTCACCTGTGTTGCATTTATGTACATGCGATTAGTGCATATAATCACATTTAACTTTGAGTTTATGCAGGTGTCAAAGGTGTGCGTTGACTGGGAGATTGTTTTTCAGTGGATTCCCTGCCGTTGCGGGGTGCCTGGAAAATGAAAAGGCCGACCTCTTGGCCAAAAATGGTTGTAAGTTACCATGGGCACAATTTCCTTTATCCTTTCATCAATTTAGTTCTGAAGTAAAGAAGAAAATAGACAGACCCTTAAAGCAAACTCTTTTCGACTGATCAAACGTGGAATGTATTTATTTCACCACCCATCCCAATGGACTTGCCCCGTGCAGTTTTTGCAGCACATTTCCGACTCTCGACAGGACATGATTTTCTCTAACAAACATTTGCAACGCATGGGTGTAGCTGCTAATGATGTCTGTCCTCTGTGCTCGTCGCGTGAAGCCATGGACTTTTTACGTTTGACAACATGCATGCGCCTGATTTTATGACTTTTAACTCTGATAACTTTCTTCAAACTCTTTTCGACTGATAAAACGTGGAATGTATTTATTTCACCACCCATCCCAATGGACTTGCCCCGTGCGGTTTTTTGCAGCACATTTCCGACTCTCGACAGGACATGATTTTCTCTCTAACAAACATTTGCAACGCATGGGTGTAGCTGCTAATGATGTCTGTCCTCTGTGCTCGTCGCGTGAAGCCATGGACTTTTTACGTTTGTCAACATGCACTGCGCCTGATTTTATGACTTTTAACTCTGATAACTTTCTTCAAACTCTTTTCGACTGATAAAACGTGGAATGTATTTATTTCACCACCCATCCCAATGGACTTGCCCCGTGCAGTTTTTTTGCAGCACATTTCCGACTCTAAGGACATGATTTTTCTAACAAACATTTGCAACGCATGGGTGTTGCTAATGATGTCTGTCCTCTGTGTGCGTGAAGCCATGGACTTTTTACGTTTGACAACATGCACTGGCCTGATTTTATGACTTTTAACTCTGATAACTTTACTAAGGCTAAATTTTATGGGGTGATAGAGTTCTTATGGTGGATATCGCTACAGTTTGATGTAGAAAAAAAAAAAAAAAAAAAAAAAAAAAAAAAAAGAATTTGATGGAAAATATTAACTTGTAGTTATAATAATTGAAATAAAATGTTAAAAAATTAGAAAATATTAGATTCAATAACAAGAACTTTGGGAGAAATTTGGGGATTTCTATTAAAACATACATGTTACTCCTAAAATAGATAATTGGAAAAGAAAATATTGTACATATGTATCGTATATTTTAAAGTGAATGCAATGAATAGTTGAAGTTGCTCATATAAATTCAAGGAATTTGCATAATTAAATAAAAACTTACGAAAATTGCTGACATTCAGATTGAAAATATTATTATGGCAATTCGACTAAAAGTAGGAATAATAATATCTTCCTTATATCAATTTCTTTATTAATTGATATTCTGCGGGTTTGATGTAGGAGAAAAAAAGTGTGTGTGCTGCGTTATTGGTTTTTGTGGGCGTCTTTCTTCAATGTCTACATGACAATATCATTAAATAAAAAATATTAAAAAAACAAACACATATTCTCTTTGAAATCTATTTCCATCTCAGTTGAGAGAAAGAAAAAATCCTTCATCCATAAGAGTTCTTTACAGGGGAAAACTTTGTTCCAACAGTCGAGCCAACCTTCAGTGTTGAACACTTTATTGGGCAACGAGAGTCCTCCGAACATCCATGCAGTAGAGAAGAGAATTGTATGAAAAACAAGGTCGATTCTCTAACCGAATGAGCGACAAGAGAAAAGGCGGAAGGTATGTTAACACATCTCTGAAGCTAAGCAGATGGGATCCTTTGAAATAAATAAATGATGAAATGGGAAGGAACCATGGCAAGGCATGTCAATGTCGGGTAACTGCAAAAAATGTTCTTTTTTAACCTGACGGGGGCGTCTAATGGCCAGAGTTAATATCCTGTATGTCGACCTTGCAAGTTACTGCAGATTAACACCCAGTTTTCAGGGCCGACAGAGGTTGAATTGCGTAAAGCGCGAAATAGCGTACCTTGCCCTCCCAGCCTTCCCTTGAGGACATTAAAGCGATCTCTGCTGGTGATTTGAGAACGATCACGTAGGACACCTACTCGGAGGATTTTCAATAAATAACACTTCACTCAACTTTTACCCTTGAATATAAATTGACAAATGTGTCAATGTTATTCATTAAAAACTTCGTTTGTTTAATGAGATTAAAAGAAGAACGATCGCAACTGATATATCTTTGGAATAACAAAAAGTATCACAGAAATGGTGCGGACAATAAATTACAAGAAAGTCGCATATTGTCCGCTTAAAACAAGGGGGTGGCCACCCCGCGGCCAGCCTTGAATATTTTTTCGGCCAGTGAGATTTATCACACTTATACAAAATATATTTATTTTATAATGGCCAGAGTAGTGAAAAACAGCTGCTTCTGAAAGCCGATTCAGTAATATAGATAAATACAATAAAATTTTTGAAATATATTCATTCTCCCTTTCATGTTGAAATCGAATCGACCCCAGAATATCTCCAAATAGAGCTGGTTGACTTACAATGCAATATTGAATTAAAAACATTTTTGAAACATCAGAATCAAAAATTGATTTTTATAACACTCACGTCACAAAAGAGGAATTTTCCAATGTTTGAAATCTGGCACAAAAAGTAGTTAGCGCTTTTAGTTCAACTTACATCTGCGAATCGTTTCTTTCTAAAATGAAATTAACCCAACACAAAACATGCTCAGACATAACGTACGCTAACTTGCAACACCCATTGCGATGTGCAAATACACAATTGAGATCGATGTGCGAATTCCAAGTGAAAGAGTGGTGAAATAATATCGCACTATTAAAATAAATATTTTTTAATGATTTCATTTTTAGTGTGAAAATGAAATATATAAATTTTTCCATGGTAAAAATTGAACAGATTTTGCTATAGCCTTGAATTTTTCAATTACACTTTCTTTCAAATGATCACGAAAAGAAAAATTGAATTCTTTTTATAACCATGTCAAGTAAGATACATGAAAATTTCAAAAAAGTATGCACGATTCCAGCTGCCGCTGCAGTCAAATAACGCAGAGCTGTACTAACACACGACAACATCACGCAAACTACTGAGATAACAATCCGCAAAAGATGTCACTCACTTTTCAATTTTGATATGTCAATAAGAAAACATCGAATGAAAAAAAAAAAAAAAAAAAAAAAAAAAAAAAAAAATGTTTATTCAATTTTGGAAACTAGAATTTGGGCAAACATTTTCATAAAATGAGAATCTCGGCTATGAAAACAACCAAAATGTTTAGCAACAATTGATTGATAAGGGGAAAAAAATGGTGCAGTACAAAAATAAGAGAGAAAAAGTTCACTGATGACAAAAGGATTTACGAGAGGCAAATATTGACCGCCATAGCAAATATACTCAAGGGATAATGGAAAAGTTGCAGAAATAAAGAGTGGGTCAGAAGTTTCCAGTGAACTACTGGCAGGACACATGAAGGGGAAATTTATATAAAATGGAAAACATTGTTTAATAAAAGGATTTTCTGAAAATCTATCAGAAATGAGGTGAGTGAATAAATAATTTAAAAACTCTGTAATATTTTTACCACAGAGTAATGGCAAGATCAACGTATTAGATTAATCCAGGGATGATGAACCCAAATGATCTTGCTGGCCTCTTTGGAAATGCATCCTAACTTTGCGGGCCGCATATAAAATTATATATCCCCACATTAGATCCAGACCCATTGTAGACATTTTTTTGGAGTGAAAAATTGAAACATAATGAGTTGCTATTTTTGTGTTTACTATTATTCTTACTTGTGAACATATATGGTATAATAATAATGATACTAAACGCACATTATAAAGAAATATATAACACTAAAAATGAAATATAAAAACATATAAGTATAAACGAAATAAGAAAAATGAAATCATTAAAAAAAATATATATTTTACTAGTGCGATATATTTGTTTCTCCACTTTTTTCTCTTAGCTTTTGCAAATCGATCTCCATTTGGGTATTTGCACATCGTAATGATTGAGATTAGCGTCCGTTATGTTTGAGCGTGTTTTGTGCTTGGTCAATTTCATTTTAGAAAACAAAAACGATTCGCAGGTGTAAGTTGAACTAAAAGCGCTAACAACTTCAACTAAGAGTCTGATTTGCTCTGCTATCAACAATTAACTGTGTGTATCTAGGAATGGTCATTGAGGTCATGTAAAGTAAAACATAGAACTTGTTATATTAGATGTTCAAAGAGACGCGCGCATCATGAGTTTGCAGAATATAATGTAATTATTCTGCCATTTATTAAAATTATAAATTAAAAACAAAAGATAATGTTTCAAGAAATATTGTGTGCTTTTGAATAGTCCAAGGGCTTCAAGGAGATCCGTGGACTGGCCTGCCTTGTGTAGTAGTAATATTGACATTTTTGTAAACCTTTCTTTCCTTCTCAAGTTCCACACGGCGACCTGATGGCCAATTGGAACTCAGCAACTCATCTCTGGGCACAGTGATGTGGTGTCGTAGTAGTAGTGGTAGTGGTGGTTCGGAATCCACGTTAAACTGTAGGTCCCGGTGTAATTAGCCTAAAGTGCGCAAAAAATGACCGTAGAGCGACAAATTAAACCAATCAAGTTCCACACGAAAAAGGCAATACAGAAACAAAAACAATCAAATATAAAAACACAATACAGTTTAAAAAGTGAATTATGGCATCAATCAATACAATTATATTAATACAGTTCAAAATTAAAACTTTTATATTAATTATTATCTACCAAATTAAAAAAATGTACACGCAATGCTCATCCAGATATGAACGGCAAGAGACTTCAGGCACATTAAACCGATTTGGTATTAAAACAATTAAATATAATAACTCAATGCAGTTTAAATAGTGAATTATGGCATCAATTAATGCAGTTCAAAATTAACACTTTCATATTAATCATTATTAACCAAATCTTAAAAATGCACACGCAATGCTCATCCAGATATGAATGGCAAGAGACTCCAGGCACATTAAACCGATTTGGTGTTAAGAAAAAAATAAGTGCCGGGCAAGTTAATGAATGGGAAACAAGTTCATGCTTTTTTATCTTGGCTGAGAGGAACAGACTGCATGTCTCCGAAACTAACCTCCGCATAGCCGGCGGATTCTTCGAGATTTAATAGCCATCTTCTTTGCTTTTTGTTTGTTTCCTGAAAGTGAATGACCAGCGAGCACACTTGTAGAAGAGATTGCCAAGTGGTAGACATTAATAAACAAAATCCTGAACAAAAGATCCTTCAAGGAATTTAATATAATTACAAAATACTACACTCAAAGCATCTGATTTTTGTTTACAAAAAAAATCCAAACATAAATAAGGCACTTTTTTTTTTTTTTTCTTCCTTTCTTTCTCCATGTTCTTTAGATTTTGATGCCCTTTGCCAAGTAGAATTCGTAGTTCTTCCAAACAATTAAAAATAGCGTTTCTCGTTTTCAAATTATACAAGCTGAATGTGAAAAGATTATTTATCAAAAAGCACTGCAAACGGACCACATAATAATAAATAAATTTAATAATAATATTTTTTTAATGAGTGGGATATAAGAAGGAATGAGCAGACAATGTGATATTTCCGAAACATCTCGAGGTTTGCTAGCGGTTGTCACTCACTCTACGATCATCTTGTGTACACGAGGGATAAACAGACAGAATAATTAAATTATATTCTGTGAATTCATGATGCACGCGTATCTAGGAACATTGTTGATAGCAGAGCAAACCAGACACTCAGTTCAAGTTGTTAGCACTTTTGGTTCAACTTACACCTTTGAATATTTTTTTGTAAAATGAAATTGACCCAACACAAAACATGCTCAAACATAACAGACGCTAACCTGCACCACCCGTTACGAAGTGCAAATACCCAAATTGAGATCCACTTAAAAAAGCTACGTGAAAGAGTGGAAAAACAAAAAATCTCACAAACAAAAAACTCCCAACACTAATCTCGCAAACATTAATTTTACATTTAATGAAATTCATTTGAATATTCTGGAATTTGAATTATTCCATAAAATTTACAGTTAGAAGCGACATATCGAATAGCATCTAATGAGTATTTCCAGGACAGGAAAATTCATTACAAGATGATGGTGAACAGACCACTGAACACAGTTTCGAATTAACTATTTGAATTTTTACCAATGTTAATGCAAAAATAAATTTTTAGTTTTTTTAACATTGTTGCATCAATGCAATACTGGCTTTTCATGAGTTAAAAAAAAAAAATTTATCTCGCAACGCCCTAATCACAAGTGAACGTTGGCGCATCCAGTCAAGGTTGCTGCCGACACAATTTTAACGACCACCTAATGCTCGCCGTAATGATGGCATGGATATGCATTAAATATTCAGTGCTTCTTATAAAAGACAGACGAGTTTTTCAACTCAATGAAAGGCTGCATATCAGCCCGCCCCCTCTCAATACAAACTAATGTTCATATTTATAATATAAATGTAGACATCTAATTCTCAACCCCAACATTAATGAATAATAAATAGATAAATAAAAAAACAGAAGGAAAAAATGTAAATAAAACAAGTAATATTTAAAAATTTTTTTTTAAAGTCAATTCCTACTTTTTTTTTCACTATATCGCAGGAAGTCCTTTATAAATAATTGTCACTCATTTTTTTTAAGTTTATTTGGTGCCATCTATTGGTAAATATATGCAACTTAAATCTAAAAAAAAAAAAACTATAATGAATGAATTAATATTTGAAAAGATTGCATTTACATCAAGTGTCATCCACTACAAGTTTCAAAAAATTTATTTGAACTTGAGTGGATGAATAAAAAGTATTTTATGAATGATTGAAAATTTTTCTAATGCAGCTGGCAGTATTAGAGCTGGTGTATGACCTTGCCATGGTAGATGGGCTTTCTACTAACAGTGTCACACCTGTTGAATGACTTGGAAGTCATTTTTTCCGTCAAACACCGAAACATTCAAGCACATTGAGCACTGCAATTGGTTTAATATTCAAATACATTGTAATTTTGATTCAGAATATCACTGGCAGCTGAATTCTCTTTCTGTATGTCGCTTACAGCACCATCTATTAACACACCTTGGAACTTTTTTTCGATGCCGTACCGTTTTCCCCTTTCTTCAAGTATCTTCAGTCGAAATTTGAACTCATTGTGACGAGTGATACTCTTTTCACAGAATTTTGAAAGTGGGACATTCATTATAATCCCCCCGTACATTCCAATGCAAGAAAAAAAAAAAAATGATTGAAGCATGGCTTGGCTTGGGGTTTACCTTCCTTTAACAGGTGTGGGGAGACTTGTCTACCACTTTTTATGAGGACGACAAGGATGAATTTACAAACGACCAATATATAAAAAAAAAAATTGGCATTTACCTTATGCAGCTATTAATGTAATGTCCTGCCCGAGGCATGGCAACCTTATTAAAAGTCAAACAGCTTTTTCTCAGAATATTAATGATGCGACGATGATAGATGTTCGATCAGGGGCTAATTTTCGAGCATCCAATTTGAGAGGCAAGGACATGGCGTTAGAAATATATAATAAAAAAACCCAAGCAGATGGAATTCAAGCACAGTTTCTCATTTTTAATTAGATATGGTACTAAAAGGTAAGATGATCAAGCAGATTTCTTTGCATCTCAAAGAGTTTTTCCGTTTTGTATAGAAAATCTCTATTGAATACCACATGAGTAACCTCTCTTTATATATATCGCACACGTTGTGTTTTAGAGGAAAAAGCCACACATCGTTTAGAAAACCGCTCCATACATCGCAGAGTCTCTTTGTCTTCTGAACCTTGACATAAAGAAGAACAATTGCACTATAATATTGTCAAGCAAGTAATTATGTCAGGCAGATTTTGCTTTATATATATAATTCAACAAATACAAAGGCATTCAGAGTATTAGATAAAAGATTTAACGAAAATTTAAGTACAGGAATCATCCTCAAACCAATTCAAACTATTCAAGGAATATTCAATTATAAATCGACCTTAATTTTATCTGTTAGAATTGTTGACAACTTTTAAAATGAAATAGACAAGAGACAAGAATAGTGGTGACTAACCCACAGCCCGCCTCGAATATTTTTTCGGCCCCGTGAGATGTATCACACTTTTACAAAATATATTATTTTATAATGGCCAAAGTAGGGAAAACTAATGTATTAAAAAAATACATTATGTGTGCATCAATATATTCAAAAACATTAACTGTCGAAATTATGAGAAAAAAATTTTGATTTTAAAATAAGATTCTTGCGGATATATGACAGATATTGCCTGTTTTATTTATGAGTTTACAGTTATGAGTTCGCAGAATAATTACATTTAATTCTGCGAACTCATAATGCACACACATCATGAAACATTTAATATAACAGGTTCTGTGTTTCACTTTAAGTGACCATTCCTAGATAAGCACAGTTGATTCGTTTGTGTTGGCCAGCCCTGAGCCAGAAAGTGAGATTAGTATTTTTTAAAGATTGTAACAATAATAAATTAATAACAAAATCAAAATATTTATCAATTCAATAACAATTAATTATTTTAATTTGGTAAAACAAAAGAGCTGATATTCCTCTTCATATAAAATCAATACTATTAAAAAGTGAAAACTGATTCACGTTCATCTATATTGTTTTAAGAGATATTAGTCTAGCAAATAAAGAAGACAATCAAGATATTAAAAGGGAAAACATCGAATCACTTAAATAAAATTGCAATTAATTATCGCTGTGGGATAAGGAATTCCCTTTTGAGCCGTTCTAAATGGATGACTACTAACTACGTTTTGTTAGCAATTAAATTTAGTATCGCTTATATATTAAAAAAGACAATCTGTTAAAAGTTGTTCTGCAACTCTTGCAATCTTAATTGGTTATTTTTACAGTTCTAGTTGATTGGGTATGCAAGAGAAAGCTTCTTCTCCGACGCAGGTTTTATTCACATGTTTTTAAAATGTACTTAGAACATGGTAAAAATGTCACCAACATCATCAGTATTCGAACACGAAAATTGCAAAATACATACTTGGAAAACTTGTTAACATGTTTAAAAGAGGCCATAGTTGTAATTATTTATTGTACAATAAACGGGGCCAAAAGTTTAATAAGTTTACTAATATTGCAATCAGTTAACTCAGTGGTTTTCAAAGGGTGCGCCCAAGAGGATTTCTTGGTGGACTCCGTGGTATTTCAGAGAAATATGTGGCCAAATATTTTTTCTTCTTATCCCAATTGGTAGACAGCAACATCTAGACTGTCCAAGAACCCCAGTGGTTTTGTGCATACTTTGGGCTAATTAGGTCGGAATCTACCGTTTAACGTGGATTCCGAACCACTAACAAATAACCCATGGAAATGGGAGAGGACAGCTTCTGTTGTGATGGAGCATCTGTAGGTAGAAGTCTGACTTGGCTCCTTTGTCTCTGAAGAAGTAGGGTAGTGCATATCGGGAGGACTTTCAAGGGTAATATCCCGCATTTGCGTATTGTATGGGAGAAAGCCTGAAATTCGCACCAGGTAATCTGAATGATCAGGTACTATGCTGGACATCCCAAACGCCACCGAGTCTCCACGTTTTTGAAATAGTGTCACCAACAAAGACGCATGTGGACTGAGCTTCAGCCCTAATGCTCATCAGCAGCGCACTTTACGACTGACCCACGAGTCGGGCAAATATAAAAAAATAAATATAGTTACTCTTTTTTTTGGCAGCTTTCCCATTCAAAGATAGCTTTCATTACAACAACTAATCTTTCTAGTTGCTTTTTTGTCCTTCGTTCTTCTCGCCAAATAGCAATAATGCGCCAAAGAAGGTTTCCGAGAAACTAAGAGTGTTAACTTCCATGATTAGCTACTAGGAGAGCTAGAGCCTATATGATTTTCAATGCCAATAAAAAAATTTCCATTTCAGCCTCGGAGACTCCGCCATCTGGATATAAAACTGTAAGGCGGTTAATAGCAGAATTCTCAAAAAATTTGTATAAAGTGCGCCTAAAATTATTTGTAGGTTTTTAAATGCGTCCTGGCTTCAAAAAGTTTGAGAACCACTGAGTTAATACTAGAACAACTTTAAATAATTTGCATGAGACTTTTTCCCAAAGCATAAATACAATGAACATGGATCTTTAAAACACTTACATGCATATAAAACACATGAATTTACTTCGAGATTGTGTAAAGATATTTCATCGAGTTATAAAAAAAAAAAACCAAATTCGCAAAACGTGATAAATAAAAAAAAAAAAAAAAAAGCAATGCCCGGCAGCATTTTTACATAAACAGCTACACAATGATTTTAAACGAACATGTAGATGCGTAAGGTATTCTTTAAGAAGCTCCAAAGAAAACAAAGGGTCTCTCTCGTGCAATAAAAAATATGCAAGCCATTGCAGGTACTTAGGTAAACTGTGTACTGTTAAATGATGCGCAGTGAAGGTCAAGTTAACAATACATTTTTTTTTAACGTGAAGGACTGTCGTGCGAAAAGAAGGGCAACATTTAGCAAAAAGGACACACACAAATAAACGTGTCCGATTCGAGAAATACTACTGTGCCCAAAAAGTAAGACCAATTATTATTATTTTTTTTCAAAAACTCTTTATTTATTCCTCCAAATTTATTTTATCGCCTTCAAAGTTATCTCCTCCGGGCACAATGCACTTTTGGCAACTTTTTTTTTTTCCAATCCTCAATGCATGCTAAAAAGTCATCGGCAGGCGATTCACGTTGAATCTCTTCAATCGACTCAAAACGGTGTCCCCGGAGTGGTCTTTCGGGTTTAGGGAATAGCAAGACATCATCAGCAAGGTCTCTAATTGTAAATCGATGGTTTACAAGCACCAAATCTTTAATTTTTGGACGTGAGATTCGTCGGTTGATGGTGTGAGGACTCTTCGTCTTCAACGCGTTCTCTGCCTTCTTTGAACTGTTTATACCACTTGTAAACATTTCTTTCCGATATAGGCATGTTCACCGAATGCCTTCTGCAACATTCTATACGTTTCCGCAAACAAAAATGAATGCAAGTTCTTTGCTCAACTAATTCAGACATCTCAAAAATCGCCGGAATCAGTTTCAGCGTCTCACAAAGCCAAGCGTAACTCAAACACCAATGAATATTTTGACGTGAAATTTTCCACAGATGTCAAGGACAGTGCCAGCAACCTAAAAACGAAGAAAAAAAAAAAATTTTAAATTGAAAATTGGTCTTACTTTTTGGACACAGTAGTATTTGAGAAAATATTCAAATGAAGAAGTCAAGGATCGCTGAGTTCTCGCAGAGTGGAGATTAGTGATCAAAAGTTTCAGCAATTCCCGTTAAAGTCAAAAGGATTAAAAAACAAAAACCAGTTTTTAATCTCTTTTTGATGGTATTCCAAGAATACGATGATAGAGATAGTCATGAAAAAGAATGGCGAGAGGGAGAATTGTGCAATCATGCGCAGATGAAGTAGCACGTTTAATCGTTTTTTATCTGCGAAAATAGCTAAATCAACTTTTGAATCACAGAATGAACTAGAAAATATTGCATGCATTAAAATTATTGATAAACCCCAAAGTTAGTTGCGATATTATAATTTTATTTATTTGTTTTATTTCTGAGAAATCAGTTTTGCAAGATATACTAGTGAATGAATACCATAAGATAACTATCAACAAGTGTGGGAAATTTATCATAATTAGTCAATGGCTTGTTTGAGTGTTCATGGCCTCCTTTGCGATTTATGTATGTAACAAAATGTGCTAGCAGAATAATATATTCTGTTTTTTGATCATGATTTGAATATGATAATTATTATTGTCAATGCATGTTTTAATCATTGCTTATGAAGAGTTTAGGATTTAGAGCGAGGAGATAATATTTTTTTCAAATATTAATAAGATTTCGGACGATATTTGACGTTAAGATAATATTAATCTATTAAGAAATGTTTTTTTTGTGTGTGTGGTAACAATCAATGTGATTCATGAGGTTGTGTAAATAATATTTTAATTATGTGGAGAATCTCATTATTTGAAGTTATCAAACGTCGTTACTTATTAGAATCATACGTGCACAGAAAATAGGTTAATTTTTGCAACATTTCAAAAAATATTTTTTAAATCAGAAAATTTTCAGTATCCATTGGAATTTTTTTTTTTTTTTTTTTTTTTGTTAGCTATAAGGTAAGCAGACCAATTAAAAGAGTAAAGATCATTTTTATTTTTATATATTCGATCATTTAATAAATAAGAAATCACACAAAAATAAGCATGGAGTAAGTAAGTATAAGTAAAACGTTTTCATGGATTTAAAATTCTTGATTTTGAAATACGCAGCAAATTTACCTATTTGCCCTACATTAACAACTCAGCAATACCAGCAATGTTTGGACAAAATCAAAGTAACACTTTTGATTTTGAAATGATCAGTAAATTTATCTATTTGCCCTACATTAAAGACTCAGCAATACTGGCAATGTTTGGACAAAGTCGTCAAACACGTTTGATTTTGAAATGACCAATACCATAATTTATCAGATTTGCATTTAACATTAACTAGATCAGCAGTACCAGGAAATGTTCGGACAAAGTCACTATGAAAAGCTCATTAATGAAAATGCCGCCAATAATAAAAATATTAGCAGAATGCAAAAAACTATGTATAATTATCAATTGTTCATACACAAAACAAATACCATAATGGGTTATTTACAGATTATCATTTAATATTATTTACATGATCACAAGTAGCTTTTGAAAACCATCACACGTGGATGATTGACATCCACTGATTCAAAGGAAGTTCTTTTAAATTTATCACTATGAAAAGCTCATTAGAAAAAAAAAAAAAGATGATGATAATGCCTTGACCCTTATCAAATAACAAGGGACGGGAAATTAAAGGGGAGGAGAAATGAACCAAGCATTAAACGAACAGAATGTTCTAAAACAGAATAGTCAGTTCGTTTTTTTGGACAAAGTCAAATTAATAAAATTAAATTCCACCAATAATAAAAACATTACTAGCACAAAAGACATACCATAATGGGTTATTTACAGATTAACATTTAATATTATTTACGTGACCACAAGAAGCTTTTGAAAACCATTACACGTGGATGATTGGCATCCAGTGATTCAAAAGAAGTTCTTTTAAATTTATCACTATGAAAAGCTCATTAGAAAAAAAAAAAAAAAAGAAGATAATGCCTTGACCCTTATCAAATAACAAGGGACGGAAATTAAGGGGAGGGAAATGAACCAAGCATTAAACGAACAGAATGTTCTAAAAAAGAACAGTTCAGTTCGTTTAATGCTTGGGTGTCCGTTCCACTGATTACGGAAGGCTGAAATAAAATTATACTGAGCCCAGGCGTGATGATCCAAAAGCGATTATATTTTTTCCCCTTCCAATTTGTTATAATATGCATATTTGCGGATACTAATGAATCATAAAAGAAGGGCTCGCTCAAACAGCTAATGTTGGCATGGATTACAGGTTTGGAAACAGATTAAACTTATGCCCAGGTGATGGATAGAGGATAATATATCATGCGAGTATGACTGCAGGTTATTTAGTTTTTCAAATAATATCGGATTAAGTATTAGAATGAAAATAGCATTACTACTTCAGACCAAGGATGTCCAATATTTTAGGCATATGAAAGAAAAATTTTTAACCGGTTGTATTTAAAAAAAAAAAAAAAAAAAAAAAAATGCATAGCACAAATTAAAAAAAGTAAATAATGTTATAAATCTACAATATTCACCAGCATAAATAATGCAGCATAATTTTCTTCGGTTCCTTTTCATACTAAGTTTTATTTAAACCAGGGTTGGCGAATCCGCGACCAGCCTCGAATATTTTTCTGGCCGTGAGATTTATTACACTTTTACAAAATATATTTATTATTTCATAATGGCCAAAGTAGTGAAAACCAATATATTAAAAAAATACTTTATGTGTGCATCCCTATATTCAAAAATTAACTGCCGTAATTATGAGAAAAATTAACATTGATTTTAAACTAATATTCTTGCGAAATTATGACAGAGATTGCCTGTTTTATTTATGAGTTTACAGTTGAAAGTTCGCAGAATAATTAAATTATATTCTGCGAATTCATGATGAGTGGAGAAACAAATGTCGCACTAGTAAAATAAATATATTTTAATGATTTCATTTTTTTTTATTTCGTTTCTATTTATATATATTTATTTTTACTTTTAGTGTTATATATTTCTTTATAGTGTGAATTTAGTATCTTTATTATTATATTATCTTTGTTTACATGTAAGAATAATAGTAAACACAAAAATAATACATTTCATTCCAAAAAAATGTCGATAGTGGGTCTCAATCTAACATGTGGGTATATAATTTTATATGAGGAGTTAGGATGCATTTCCAAAGTGGCCCGCAAGATCGTTTGGGTTGGCCACCCCTGATTTAAACAGTTAAGCTAGTCAAGAAGAATCTTAGAAATCGTATCTTAGAAAATAAAAATTTCAAATGTAGATTAAATTTCAGAATTTTTTTAAAAACACTTTTATGCAATTAGAATTTTAAAAGCAAATAAAAAAAAAAAAAACATAAAATGACTTGATATTTTATAATTAGCAAAGAGTTAGAGATAGAAATTCTCTTTCTGCATAACAAAAAAAGTCTTTCTGGAATTCAATTAGTAACAATGAGTAATTTTGGTTTTAAAAAAATCATGATATCATTAAAAATGATCGTGATCAGTGGAATTTTCAATGATTACTTCATCATGACCTTGTAGGTTTTTTTTTCTTTTAAAAAGAGATATGTTAAATTGGTAATGAGTTAAAAATCATTATCTGATTTTGATTACAAATGGATTTTTTTACTAAATTAACGTAAGTTAAATATTAAGTAGAATTGTAGTTTATCTCTGTGCGTGCCTATGTAATCATAATTACAGGCCTAATCATCTTTAATTTTGAATTTTTTTTTCAAAAGCCCCTTTAATCGAAGAAAATAAGTTTTTCAAATTATTTTTTTAAAAGAAAAGCCAATTTAATAACTACAAAAAGATGATAAATATATAATTAAAAAAAAATTATATATTTATAATAATATAAAAATATTCCTATATTAAACACAAAAACTAGTTTAAATATTCCTTTTTTTTTTTTTAAATGAAAGAATACACATTTTTAAAGGGGAAAAATATCAAGTGCACCATTTATTCATTTTATTTCAACGGATGCAACACCCATTACGATGTGCAAATACCCAAATTGAGATCGATTTGCAAAAGCTAAGTGAAGGTAGTCGAGAAACAAATAACGCACCAGTAAAATAAATATTTTTGAATGATTTCATTTTTTTATTTAGTTTATATATTTATATATTTTTTATATTTCATTTTTAATTTTAGATGTTTCATTACAATGTGCGTTTAGTATCATTATTATTATATTATCGATGCTTACATGTAAGAATAATAGTAAACACAAAAATAATAACTCATTATGTTTCATTTTTTTTCACCCCAAACAATTTCAATAGTGGGTCTAAATCTAATATGGGGATATATAATTTTATATGCAGCCCGCGGAGTTAGGTTGCATTTCCAAAAACGGCCCACAAGATCATTTGGGGTGGCCACCCCTGTTCTAGACATAATATATATAAGAAGAAGATAAAATAAAAGCACACTTTTAGAGATAAAATAATACAAACAATTTTCGTTCATTTGAAAAAAAAAAAAAAAAAGTATTATGTGAATAAACATATTCTGTATCACAAACCGAAAAGCATTACACATGGCTTACAGAGAAAAATAAATGAAATACTACATTATGTAATGAAAAAAGATGTACCAAAAGTATTCAAAAGATGTATTTTACACATTTTATTTTATTTTTTTACAAAACCGCATAAAAACCAGACCTTAGCAGCAAATAAAAAATATGTTTTTTTTTTCCGAATAAAATCTAACTTTAGAACGATATTACACTGTATTTAAAAACTACAGAAAGAGAAAAGTTGTCGAATTGTGTTGTTCACCGGATAAAAAAGTAATATAATCTCGCCAAAATCAAATTTTCACGACACGCACAGAGTGTATTCATATGTCAATGGTTCCAAAAAGAAAGGTTGGGGGAAGTGGCAGTTTTCGATTTTGGAATGAAACTGTGTCCAACTTTTTACGTGGGTGAGCATCGGGGCCAGGCTGCGAAACCACAAACACCACCACTAGAAAACAAGTTAACGGGTCACAGGATTCGTTGGCACTCGCCATGACCAATAAAAACCTCTTGCCATCACTTAATTAGGCAACGAGATGAGAAGACAATGAACTACTGGAGGAAAACATTTTATGTCACAATATGGCGTCCTTAGAATCTCTTAAATGGGCGGATGAATTTATTTTGGCTAAAGATTTTTTTTTTTGGTGGATGGATAGCTAAGATGTCTTCATTAAAAGTTGAGGATAAAAAAAAAAAAAAAAAAAATAGATAACAGCATTTGCCAAATACATCACAGTGTTTAACAAATGAAAAAGTAACCAGTAGAAAAAGTTCTGACTTTTGTAATTTCTCTTATCTGCAAGAAATGGCTGAAGAACTTTAAACAAATATTCGTTTTCAATTGATGCTTATTCCAAAATGTTAAATGTACAATAATTATGTTAAATTACACACGGAATACATATCATACAGAAGGAAAATTTTAGGTCATAATATTGTGTCCTTAGTACCTCTTAAATGAGCGGAAGAATTTATTTTGGCTAAAGTCCCCCCAGGTGGATAACTAAGATGTCTTCATTAAAAGTCGAGGATAAAAAAAAAAAAAAATAGATAACAGCATTGCCAAATACATCACAGTGTTTACCAAATGAAAGAACCAGTAGAAAAAGTTCTAACTTTTGCAATTATCTACAAGAAACGGCTGAAGAACTTTACACAAATATTCGTTTTCATTAAATGGAGGATAATAATGTTTATTCCAAAATGTTAAATGCACAGGAGGAATGCTAAATTGACAGAAATACATATCATACAGAAGGATAATTTTGTCACAATATTGCATTCTTAGTATCTATCTCTTAAATGGGCGGATGAATTTATTTTGGCCAAAGCTCTTTTTTTTTTTTTTGGAATGGATAGCTAAGATGTTGTTGCTCATTAAAAGTTGAGGATAAAAAAAAAAAAAAATAATAATAATAATAGATAACAGCATTGCAAAAATACATCACAGTGTTTAACAAATGAAAAAGGATCCAGTAGAAAGAAGTTCTAACTTTTGTAATTTCTCTTGTCTACAAAAAATGGCTTAAGAACTCTACACAAATATTCGTTTTAATAAACGGAAGGGAATAGCGTTTATTCCAAAATGCATATATGGATAATGTAAAATTGACAAGAATACATGCATAAAATAATGTTATTTTAATTTAGTGAAAATGCAAAGCACACAATTAATAATTATTAAAAATGCCTGATTAATTATAAAGTCTAGAATATCTATATATGTAGCTTGTCTTGAGTGTTCATGACCGAACAGTCCTTTTGCAATTTCTCTTATCTACAAGAAATGGCTGAATAACTTTACACAACTATACATTTTCATTGAATGGAAGGGAATAATGCTTATTCCAAGATGTTAAATTGACAAGAATACATATCATCTGAAGCAATGCTATTTTAATTTGACCGAATAGCTAATGCTTATTCCAAAATGTATATGGATAATGTTAAATTGACAAGAATGCGTATCATATGAAGCAATGTTATTTTAATTTAGTAAAACGCAAAGCACACAATTAATAATTATTAAAAATGCCTGATTAATTATAAAGTCTAGAATATCTATAAACGTAGCTGGTCTTGAGAGTTCATGACCGAATAGTCCTTCTGACTTTTGCATTAAAAACACAATATAAGGAATAATGAGGCAATATTAAAAAATAGCAATAATATAGTCTTTCCCAAGTAAAAGGAAGAGAAAATAATAAATAAATTTGTTTGTTTGTTTGTTATAATGGACGAGACTTGCATTAGAGCAAGCACAAGGAAAATAAGTTGAAAAACAGAAGATAATTTTGTGTTTGAACTAAATATACTTTTTTTCTCTCTCCGTGCTGAAATAAAAGGGGGGAAAGAAGTACAGAAAATAAGCAAAAAAAAAGTACGAGGTTTGTCTGTTGTTGGTATTTTTAACAGTTTAAAAGCTATAACACAAAGATTTTCACATTTTTTTCCCCTCTAAATCTATGCTAATGCGTATCCAAGTCACACAAAAAAGATTTTTATTAAATAAAAATAAGGATTCATTTAGGACAGAATTAGTGCATCACAACGATATATGTAGCAATTCGTATTCATAACAACATCAATCTTAAATGCTTACTACAGATTGAAAACATTTGATTGTAGTGAAATTGTAAAATACATTGCACATTTTTTTTTTTTTGAAATTTTTCTGATTTTCAAATGATATTTATATGCAGGGGAACGTGGTGTTCTATTTGCTTATAAAAAGAACTGTATGGTATACATATTAAAATAACATACCATACAATGATTATGATTTAATAATATAAACATTAATAACATAACGTTTTTTTTTTTTTAATAAATACTGTCCGTTTATATTACAATGCAATAGTAAAACTGCGAGTTTTGAGAATAGGACGGATGCTTTTTTATTATTTTGTAATGATAAATTTTATGATTATTTTGGATTTTCAATTGCCATTATATTTACATGCAGGGAACGTGGTGTTCTATTTACTTATAAAAATAATTGTATAGTATACATATTAGAATAATACTATACCATACAATGATAAGCATTCAGAAATAGACAGACGTTTTTTTATTGTGATGAATATGATTAACAATATAAACATTAATAACATAAAGAAGTTTTTTTTTAATAAATACTGTCTGTTTATATTACAATGCGACAGTAATAATATAAACATGAACATAATAACATTTTTTTAAATAAATACTGTCTGTTTATATTACAATGCGACAGTAATAACATAAACATCAATAACACAACGAAGTTTTTAAAATAAATACTGACCGTTTATATTACAATGCGATAGTAACATAAACTGCGAGTTTTGAGAATAGAATTTTTTTTTTTTTATTATTTTGGAATGATAATAAACTTTGCATATAATAAAAAAAAATCATATTTAATTTAAAGTTATTTTTATTTAAACACGTGCAACGCGTATAATAATAAAAGCAAATACGAAAACCATAAAAATACAATACTACTGCCATCTCTTCAATTACAAAAGAATATTTTTTTTTGTGCGAAGTAATTTTCGAAAAAAAAAAACCCACTTTCAACCTTAAACTTACTTGACAGTATTATCCCGATAATTGAAATATTGAAAAGATAAACGTATTTATCTTTCTCTCCGCATAACAATAATAACTTAAAATATATAGGTATACAGATGGTTTTTCATCAAAACGAAACTTCAGAAGACACTATATGAAAAGAACCTAATATTTACATCCCTTCCATGCTACTATTCAAAAAACTCATTTTCTTAGATGGCAAAATTACATAGGGACCCCCCGCTTAATAAAGGCAATTCATTTTGTGAATGTCAGTAATTGGAAAGAGAAACAGAATCAAATAAGAGTTGCCATTGTTCCACCTACTCTTAAGAAGGAAATAAAAATAAAAGGACCTTTTCTTTTTCAAGCAACGGCCTTTGACTCTTCGAAATGCAGGGAAGAAAATCTTTATGTAAATAACTTAAAATGTAACTATAATAACAACAAAACAAAGAAAGCCATTCATCCAATTTTTTTAAGAGATATTTGAATTTTTCGAAATAATAATAAAAAAGAAAAAAGGAGTCACGGATAATAGCAAAAAAAAGAAACACGATACAGATATCCGCATTCTTTCTAGGAAGTACTTAGTAAGAGGGCAGCACCGGAAAACAATAGCTGCACTGTAACGTTCAAAAAAAAAAATACTTAAACGCCCATCACTTATTCAAAATAGCAAATCGCAAAATAGCATTTTATTTTTTTTTTTTTTGCTGCTGCTGCAGTCATATTTACTCGCATGGAGCAACCTCTCCTTTTCTCTCTAATCTTCTAAAATTATATGTATGCAACTCTTGAAGAATATGTATGATTTGAATTTCACAGAAAGGAACTCGGAAAATCTCCTACTGGTTTTGGAAAATGCCATTTCGGGCAATATCTGTCAAGAGTGACACGTGCCCAAACAAGATTTCAGTTTGCATTTTTAGGCAGACCTGCGTTTAAGACGAGCAATTGGCACACGCTGGATTCAACCATTGGACAGCTGATATGCTTTATGGAGAAATTGCAGCAATATTTTTGCTTGGATTTATGGGAACAAAACAAAAATTTCTGTTTTGTCCAAATATCCATAAAGCAAGACACAAGTAAAATTGAAATGCATTTGGCTGGCCAAGAAGAAAATATGAGTATTAGAGTATACATGCTAGAGTAGCAGAAACTATGCAAATTGCAAGTAACAATTCATGCAATAGGTTCGACCGACTAAGTCATTTCAAACCCGGACATTATATATATATATATATATATAATGTATATATATATATATATATATATATATACACGTCCATACACTCATGTCCATAAATTAAGGATAATTCAGAATCACACAGAAATTGAACTCTAAAATAAAAATTTCACCTGTAGAATTATCACACACATCTTGAAGAAGAATATGCAAATTACAGGAAACCACCAGATGGCGCGGATAGTACGTCACAATGACGAGAGTGTAAGAAAGGGGGTATATTAGGAATGGTGACAAAGAAGTAAAATTGTTCACAAGCACTTTAAAAGCCTTTCAGTGTAATAATCGTATAGTTATGGCACAAAAGAGGCATTTGGATGATTTTTACGTGGTAGAATTATCGGACGACTGGAATGTTGACGTACCCAGCTGGAAGTATCCGAGGAACTTGAAATCGCCCAGAGTGTCATCTCCAGGCTTTGGCAACGATTCCAAGATGATGGTAATGTGAGTAGATGTTACAGCACAGGGTCGCCCCCGAGTTACAACGCCGAATGAGGACCGGTATTTAGCAGTTACTGCCAAAAGAAACAGACGGGGCACAGTATAAGACCTGTCTCGTCAGCTCTCTTTAGCTACCGGTACGACAGTTTCAAGGCAGACCGTGTACAGACGCTTAGGGCACATTGGTCTATATGCTCGTAGGCCTGTCAGACGTGTTCCACTTACCGCAACTCACTGTCGCCTGCGATATCAAGCCAGATAGTTGAAATTAGTGAAACAATTCGTTTTATAACTGCTTCTTGCATTATACAACAAATGACAGTTTTAGAATATTATCATGATTTAACAAAGCGATATTCAATAAAATTATTTGATATTTATTCATCATCATCATTGGCCAACAGCCCAGTGTGGGCCAAGGCTGTCTACACTACTGGTCGATTTCGAGACGAGAGATGTTATTTTCTTTTTACGGGGTAGGGTTGTCAGCTCTACGTCCAACGCTCAACAGTCATATGAGACCGGGACCTACGGTGTAAAGTGGATTCCGAATCACTACAAACATCCATGGCAACGCCGGGACTCGAACGCGTAACATGTGATACCTGGTGCCAGAGAGCTAGCCACTCGGCCATCAAGTCCCTTATTTAAATATAAAAATTATTTTTGGCTTTTATCATGTTGAAATTTAAATGGTCATCATCATATTTATTTAATAAACATAATTTAAAAACAAAAAATGAAGGCAATAACCTTCCAAATGTTGTAAATTTTATTAGCACTTATAAATGAACGTGATGTTAACAGTGGATTTTATCAGTGGAATAGAGAAAAAAATTTTTTTTCTACTACGAGGTTAAAATTCAGGTGAATCATTTCGAGAGAGAGAAACATAAAGAGTGAAAAAAACCACAGCCATCTAATCAAACTCGGCAAAGTTAAATAAATCAAAGGTTAATGGACTGGCACGAGTAATAAAAATAATAATAAAAAATGGCTTTTTAGGTCTGTGGACTTGTCAAGAAACGCCTTCGCTTTATTTGTTGATTCAATCATCGACGGAGAGAGTTGTTATGGGAACAAAGAAAACAATTAAAGTTAAGAATTGTTTAACAAACAATTACTAAATTCACTTTTAAAGCGTCTTTAAATGTAAAGATCTTAAACCCACTTCTCTAACAGAATTCATCAATATTTATTTCATTGCCATCATGGATTAGACATAGGAAATGTCATTTTTGCGACAAAAGCATTAGTAAATAATAATTGTAACACAGTTTCAGTGAATATACTTCATGGCAGGTTTAGTATGTCGCTCTACGGTCATTTTTAGCACACTTTAAGCCAGGGGTGGCCAACTTCTTTCCGGAAAGTAAGATTTATCACACTTTTACAAAAATATATTTATTTTATGATGGACAAAATTCGCAGAATAATTAAATTATGATGCGCGCGCATCTTGAAACATGTAATATAACAAGTTCTAGGTTTCACTTTAAGTGACCATCCCTAACTCACAATAGATTGTTGATAGTACAACAAACCAGATTTTTACTTGACTTTGTTATCGCTTTTAGTTCAATTTACACTTGCGAACCTTTTATTTTCTAAAAAGAAATTCACCAAACATAACGGAGGTAAACCTGCAACACCGATTACGATGTGCAAATACCCACATTGAGATTGATTTACAAAAGCTAACTGAAAGAGTGGAGAAGCAAATATCGCACTAGTCAAATAAATATTTTTTAATGATTTAATTTATATTTATATATTGCATTTTTATTATTATATATTTCTTTAGAATGTAAATTCAGTATCTTTATTATTGTATTATTTATGTTTACATGCAAGAATAATAATGAACACAGAAATAATAACTCATTACGTTTCAATTTTCATCCAAAAAAATGGCTATAGCGGGTCTAAATCTAATATGGGGATACATAATTTTATATGCGAAGTTATCATGTATTTTGAAAGTGGCCGGCAAGATCATTTGGGTTGGCCACCACAGCTTTAGGCTAATTAGAACGGAACTTACAGTTTAACGTGGATTCCGAACTACTAACAAAACACCCTTGCCATCGCCAGGATTCGAATCTGAAGCCTCTGGTAAGATCAGAGCGCTGGACAATTTCCCATCAGGCCGTACCTCATGTCAGGGATTTTCTTAATTTTTATATCGGTTTTATGACGTACCTTACCAGATTGTGACCCAAACCAAAAGTCACAGTGACGTGGTTTTAGGCTCATTTCTATTGCAAATACACAATGTTATGAAATCTCAGAATAGTAATTTGAATAGATCACAAGTAAAAATTTTATAGTAACCCCACGGAGATATGAAAAACCGCAATATAAATATGTATGATATATACGCTATGTTAAGAGACAACTATTTGAATAATAAAAGCGTACAAAATTATAGCAATAAAAAAAAGTAGGACCCGTGAAAATCGTGATCATCTACCAGTAAAAGATGAAAAAGTATTAAGGATGAATGGAATTTGAGAACTATTCGAGGCGTACAGTTGGCAAACATTCAGTTCTTTTCGCATCCCCGCCGACAACTAAAAAAGACGCAAGAAAATAAAGCTTGAGCAAAATGCGTGAGAAGGAAGCAAGTTTTAAAATGCAGAGTGGTAATTTTTTTTCTTTCTTTTTTTTTTTTTGCATATACAGGAAGATATTCCATAGCAAAGAAGCAATCCTCAGAATATAACAAACGTAAAGAAATACATGAATTCAATGCAGGTTGTGGAAAAATATGAAAAATATTAATCAGTAAAAGTGAAAAATGGCAAAATGAATTAACACACAATTACTGTCTGTCGATTAAAAATTCCAACAAATATAATTTCTTTTTTTATTAGTGAACGCTTAATGCGCAGCAAATTTGTGCCACATATTAAACATCCAACACATTTAAAGCTATGAAACAGAAACGGCTATTTACTTGTAAATATAAAATAATTGAAAAAAAAAAATTAAACTGTTGTTGTTCTAATGCAGCTGGCAGTACAGAAACAGTTAATCTTTATGCCATAAGCAAGGGCTGCACCGACGTTACTCATTTAGCACTGCACAGGAACCAAGCGTAGCTTGAAGTTAGGCTACAGACGTGAGTAACATTAACCTCCACATCGCTCTACGATCCTATTAGACCTTAAACTATTTAGAGAAAAATATTTTCTAATGTGCATTTCGTCTTCAACAATGGTGCAACAGCTCCATGGTGGGCTAAGGACATCTGCCCTGGGCCCTGTCAGGGTTACCAGCCCTACGTCCTACAGACATATTAGACAGGGACCTACGATTTAAAGTGGATTCCGAACTACTACTATAAACATCCATGGTAAAGCCGGGACCTGTAGTTTCGAGCGCTAGTCACTCCGCCATCAAGTCCCCTCATGTGTATTTACTATACATATACATACGCAAAAAATATAGCAAAATTAAAATAAGACTCTTAGCTCATTACTATTTAAACATAACAAAAAATAGCAACTAATATGTTAATAATATATTACAAAGATAATTTTTAAGTAGCTGAACTATTAAACGTTTTAAATTAATATTTTACTATGCTAACAAAAATGGTAATTTTGGGGCAAGAATATCAACAAGCATTTATGCAGACAATTTTCTCTGTAACGCAATCACAAACTTATGCAAATAAAAACTTAATATTAGCATTCCTATTAAGAAAAAGCTATACTGGGAGCATTAAAATAGTAACAGGGGATTCTCTTCCAGTTTTTTGATGACCGAAACTTACCCTTCCTTATTGTAGGTCACATGCATTTAAGCGTGGCAATAAAAATGCCACATAGTTAAAACGTGTAGCAACAATATTGCTTAGAAAAAAAAAAAACAATAATAAAAATAATAATTTCCTGATAAAACAAGTAGGCATCCCCCTGCCCATGAAAGGAGTGTAAAAAAAAGAACAAAAATTCTTACAAAACTAAACACCGCAAAAATAAATTAAAAAAAAAGAAACCTCTGCCAAAAACGTGATGCCAGAAAAGAAGGAATACAATAAGGCATGAAACAATCGTTTAAAGGACGGCATGAATCTTCCTGTGCACCTGTACTACAGGGTGTACACAGGCAGCTATTGTTCCGTAATTGTTGGTAAATAAGCGGTACGAAGCCATAATTCGATCTCGTCATGCAACTAGACAGCTGGAAAAGAATCCCATAGTTAATTCCCAGTTAAAGTAACATTAATAGAGAAGTGTCTTCAATCAGAGAGCAGAAACAACACACATCTGCAGGCTATGATTACGAGGTCTGTTACTTAATCGTATCTTAATCTTAATAAGATGTTGTAGCCTGGAGTTAGCAGATTGTTTCAAGAATGCTTCTGTCTTGGAATTTTTTTTTTTTTCCCCTCACTTCCCCGTTCTTTTTCAGCAGTTCAAGTTCAAGGGTATGCCGAAAGTAGACAGCATAGTTTACTAGCTATTTCTTTTGTTAACTTCTGGAATGATTTGGAAACCGATTTAGATTACGGAAGAAAAGTAGGAAATAAAATTTTATTTAAAAAAAAAAAAATTGAAACTGGTCTATTTTTTATTTTAGAAGGTAATAATAATAATAAGACTAATAACTTAGATATTACATCAAATTAAAATAATATCATGAATGAGTTTACTGCATTCATTTGCTTTGCATACGACTGCATTTAAATATAAATAAATAAATGAATGAAAGGTACAGTAAACAAATATGACTGAAAAGTGAATGATTTTATTTTTTTATTTTATTTTGACTATTACTTTTGAAACGCTTTACTAGATTAGAAATAATAAATCACCCATTAGCACTACAGACATCCGTTTAGAATTAAACACATTCAACATAAAATTTATATTAAATATTACATTAAATAAAAAAAAAAACAAACTAAAATAATATTATGACTGTTTACTACATACATTTGCATATGCATATGACACCATTTAAAAATTAATAAATAAAAGGTACAGTAATGACAGAAAAAGTGAAGCGATTTTTATTTTTTAGATTTATGACACTTTTATAAAATATATTTATTTTATAATGGTCAAAGTAGAGAAAACCAATGTATTAAAAAAATACATTATGTGTGCATCCATATATTCAAAAATGAACTGTCGAAATGATGAGAAAAATTAATTTGATTTTAAAATAATATTCTTGCGAATATGTGACAGATATATACAGACATTTTTCAATTTGTGAAATCTGGCATAAAAAGTTGTTAGCGCTTTTGGTTCAACTTACACCTACGAATCGTTTTTTTTTTTCGAAAATGAAATAGACCGAATGCAAAACACTCTCAAACATAACGGACGCAACACCCATTACGATTTGCAAATAGCCAAATTGAGATCGATTGCCTGTTTTATTTGTGAATTTACAGTTATGGGTTCGCAGAATATAATTTAATTGTTCTGCGAACTCATAATGCGCGAGCATCGATTTACAAAAGCTAAGTGGAAGTGGAGAAACAAATATCGCACTAATAATAATCACAAAAATAAATATTTTTTAATGAATTTCCTTTATATTTATATATTTTTTATATTTCATTTTTGAGTGTTATATATTTCTTTACAGTGTGCGTTTAGTATCATTATTATTATGTTACATGTAAGAATAATAGTAAACACAAATAGTTATGAGTTCACAGAATAATTAAATTATATTCTGCGAAATCATGATGAGTGGAGAGAAACAAATATCGTGCTAGTAAAATAAATATATATTTTTATATTTCATTTTTGGTGTTATATATTTCTTTACAATGTGCGTTTAGTATCATTATTATTGTGTTATCTATGATAGTAATAATAATAGTAAACACTATAATAACAATTCATTATATTTCAATTTTTCACTCCAAAAATGTTTATAGTGGGTCTAAATCTAATATGGCGTTATATAATTTTATATGTGGCCCGCAAGATTATTTGGATTGTACACGGCTGCATTAGCAGATTACATGTGCAGCTAATATTATTTCCTCTTATCAAATGCAAGCCAAGAAAGTTAAAAAGTTGGACACTCATGTATTACAATAAGGCATTGAAATGTCGTATGCATTTTGAAATGATTTAAATATATAAAGATTTAATAAAAATGGAGATGTTATTTTTATTTTATTTAAAAATAAAAAGGAAAATATATAAATCGAAAATGGGACCACCGTTTTTCCCACAGTAACAACACAATGCAACACACACAACGGAAAGGCAAAATAAACACGCACAAAAGAATGGCCCAAATTGGGAATTGAATAAGAACAGTGCAACAAATAACGGCAACTCTCATTTTCCAATTCCCCCTCCATTTAAAACTAATGCAGAGCTTTTTGATTAAAGGGGAAAAATCTTCCGGTAGATCGCGGACACGTCCGCAAAAGCCAACAATAATCAAAAGAAAAAAATTAAGGGCAGCAGTGTTCGGCACTTGAAATAGCCGGTCGGAGGACACACAGTGTGAATGGTTGGGCATACGTGAGCAAAAAAGAAATAAAGTTTTTATTTTTTATTTTATTTAAAAAAAAAGAGGTGTAACGGTTTGAAGAGCAAGAAGAGATTTTGAGCATTGAGCGTTCTTCGAGGTCAGGTGAACGGCGGTTACCGACCTCAGCCTTGAAAAACGCCTCACCAGCAGTTGCCTAGCAACGGAATTGTCTTCAGCCCTTTTTTAGCATGGAAGGTGTTCATTAGGACCATGGTGTCACCTCTAATGCTAAATCCATGGGGAAACTTGCCAATTAAATGATATATGTTCCAAATTAAAAAAAAATCTCCAATAATCACTAACATTGATTATTTAAATTCAGAAAGAACAATGCAGAGAAGATTTAAATAATTACTAACACTTTTTTTTTTTGTCTATACCAGGGGTGGCCAACCCGCGGCCCGACATGAAAAAATTTTAGCATGGAAGGTATTCATTAAGACCATGGTGTCACCTCTAACGCTATATGTTCCAAAAAAAAAAATCTCCAATAATCACTAACATGATTGTAATTAAGATTGATTATTTAAATTCAGAAAGCAGAACAATGCAAAGAAGATTTAAATAATTACAAATATCTTTTCTTCGTCTATAGTCTATGTCAGTCTTTATGGTTTTTTTTTGTCTATGTCAGGGGTCAACGCGCGCTCGCCTTGAACATTTTTCCGGCCCCTTGAGATTTAAAGCTTTTACAAAATGTATTTATCTTATAATGGTCAAAGTAGGAAAACATTAAAAAATACATTGCCTCTCAATATATTCAGAAATTAACTGTTGAAATTATGAGAAAAAAATAACAATATTGCATATTTAAACTTTCATAACATAAAATTGTATATCATGTATTGAATTAAGTTTGTACATTATGATGATTATAATAACTCATTTTATTAGGTGGTTCTGTATATTGTACTGTTACAAAAGTAGAATCTTTTATAGTGGGTCTAAATCTAATGTGGGGATATATAACTTTTTTTTTGGTGAGCCACAATTTGAAATAATCGCTATCCGAACATAAATAGAATTTATAAAATGGAATGTATTATAATAGAATGTGCATGAGTGCATACATATTTGCAACGTAAATATTTATTTGTCAGAAAGTTGCAGTAAACAGATAAACAGAATATGCTAGCACAGTTAATTTGAATATGTCCAGTTTTTACGACAAATATGTAGAATACGTCCAACTGAGATATGACCTAAAAATATTACAAAAGCCTAAATTATGTAAATGCTTTTAAAATGTAAATAGATGATGTGGAAAAACTAACACGACCAGGCAATGAAAATGCAATGGATAGCTTAAAACGAACACATACTATATTTCCAACATAATTTTTGAGAATTATTATATTGTCTAAGTAATCATAAATTTACAATTTTGAGCGTTTTATACTTATGCCTTACATATTCATAAAAAACTCACGACTTTTACTGACTTCCTTATATCAACTTCTTTTTCCTCTTAAATTTTGGCTGTTCTAGATGTTATTTATTTTTCATTTTTTTGAAACACAACCCAAAAGAGTATATTTGAAAATAGGAATTATTATCATCAGGAAACAATCCGACCCAACGGAATTTTAGTACTATTTGATGAAAAACTACTATTTATGTTGCTATTCTTTTATTTAAGTGCCTGTTCGGACAAGAATTAAAAAATAATAATAATGAATCATAATTTTTTTTCCTATTTGGCGTTGATGCATTTCAAAATTAAGGTGATAAAAGATTACATATATTCAAATGAGAGTTGGATTAACAATACAAAAAAAACTTCATACATAAACTTCATAAAATCATATCCGCATAAGAGATTACACAATACTTAATGCTACATACACAGAGAGTTTATGCTTGGTTTGGTTTGTCGCTTTATGGTCACTTTGTGCACACTTTAGGCTAATTAGATCGGGGACCTACAGATTAACGTGGATTACTACTATTACTACACCATACCACATCACTGTGCCTAGGGCTCAGTTGCCTTTTACAGTTTGTGAATGATGTGGGTGAGAAGTCTGATTGGGCTCTGTGACGCTCTACGGTCATATGAGACTGGGACCTACGGCTTAAAGTGGATACCGAACCACTACAAACATCCAGAGCACCACCGGGATACGAAAACGAAATTTGTGGTACCTAGGGCCGGTTTATGCTTGATAAACGGTAAATGCTCTGATTTCAAGAAAATATCAGCTTTTGATCCAATCGTTCTAAAAATTGTTAGAGGATTTAGGGGATGAGGAAATCAAACTAAATAGTTTCAAAGTTCTCAGAACAGCAGTTTGTTGTTCTTTTAAATCAAAATCGGTTTTTTTGGAGAATTTCACGATAATATTATAGTTTAAAGAGGTTTATTTTCCACAAATATATATATTTTTTATCAATATATTTAATGAACGATAACGACATCATGATTATTAGACGTTTCAAAGTGTCCTATTTTTATATTTAACATTTTGATGCAAAAAGTTTATTTTGCAAGATGCGTTTTATTTCTGAAATATAAATAATATATAATATTATACACATAATTGTACGTCTTCCTTTTCGAGAGCCTGATAGCCGAGTGGCTAGCGCTCTGTACCATGGATGTTTGTAGTGGTTTGGAATTCACTTTAAACTGTAGGTAACGTTCTGTTTAGCCTTCGTGTGCACAAGATGACCGTAGATCGACAAACCAAAATCTTCAATGGCATAACGGCCCCATGATGGGCGAATGCCAACTGCCTACTGGCAGATTTCGTGGCAGAAGATGTTTTTATTTTTATTTTTACGGGGTAGGGTTGTCAACACTAAGGCCAAAAAAAAAAAAAAAAAAATTGAAATTTAAATTCATGTATTAATAGATGATTAGGAAATTATTAGTTAAATTAGTAACATCATTCGTTTTTATTTTTAGTGATTGTCTAGTTTATGTAGTATTTCCAAACATCGATGGCACAGCTGGGACTCAACCCGAAACCTGTGGCACCGAGCGATAGTCACTGAATTATCGAAAGTTAAATAAAGAAAAATAAATTCAGAATATTAACAATAATTTTTTTTTTTACAATAATTATGAACTAAAAATCATTATCATTCATTTTAACTAAAACCAATATTAGTTGAAAGCATAACGCACAATTGTAACCAATCATTCTTCAGATTCGTCTCCTCTCTTCCGCTCGAAAGATACGTTTGAGATCGAATGAAAATACTTTTGGGAATTTATCTCAGGCTTATTACAAATGAACCAGAAGTGCGTGAAAGTGAGCGTGTTAACTTCCTCTCCGTGTATTGCCAATTTGAGCACTGTAGGGGGAACAGAAACACGTCATGCATGCATTTTAATCAGTTCTCTTTGGTAGTAGTTAACGCATGTACCAATGCCAATGTCATGGCACACATGACTTGTGATAAGATAGGTATGCATTTTTCATAATTTCATAAGACTTACCTGTGTTGCAAAAGACAACCCAGTCATTGGAATTTCCGTTTTAAACCCTTTGGTAACGATAAAAAGAAAGGGTTAAAGATTTATTAGATTATTTTTCTCTTCAGGTTTGTTCTCAAATTTTGCAGGAAAAGGCTCAATTTTTCACTAAGATTAATTACCCTTTTCTTTGTATAGAAAAAAATTCTTTTTTGTAAAAAAAAGGACCTCCCTATATACGTATATAATATCCTATATACTTTATAGTTGTTTTAACTAATTATTGATGTTAAAAAACATTTTTCTACACAGTAGTAATTCTTGCGCATCACAAGCCAACAAAAATTCCAAATATGCAAATATTAGAAACACCAGTGAATCGTATAAAATTAAAATTGACACCAATATAAAACTATTAGCACATAGTTTATACAAATGGCAATTGAAACAAGATTTTGTCCCACAATTTTATAAAAAACATATTATGGATAATGCCTAGGAATATATAATATCCTGTATATTTTATTGTTGTTTTAACTAACTAATGATGTTAAATGATTTTAACATCATTAGTTAGTTAATCATCATGATAAATTATAATGATGATTTTTCCTACTCAGTAGAATAACTCCTGCGCATTATAAGTCAACAAAAAAATTCCAAATATTGAAATATTAGAAACACTAATGAATTGTGTAAAATTTAAAAATAAATTGATACCAATATAAAACTATTAGCACATAGTTTGGGCATAGTTTATGTTGTTTTTCTAATGCAACTGGCAATACAGAGACAGCTAATCTTTATCTAATAAGCAAGGGATGCACTGGTGTTACTTACTTATTTCATTATGTTTACTCAGAGGGCATGGTGTAGCTTGAAGATATGCTACAGAAGCGAGTAACGCTACTCTCTAAACTTGTTAAAAGCTCTTGCCAAGCGCAGGGGGCTGCCGAAATTTGAAATATAAAAAGGGTATATATATATATATATATATATATATATATATATATATTATAAATTTAAAGTAATTTCCATTCTATATTTTTGTAACTTTTAAAATAAAAGATGCTATATTTGATATATATATATATATACACATATATATATCAGCATCCAAGTTTTGTTTTTCGACTTTTTGCTAACATTTCCAGCAATGGGAGATGGAGTGAAAATTAACTGCAGATTTTGATTTTATCTTTTACTACACCGTAACACGGTTTAATGACCATAATAGAACTAGTAAGATCACTTTTATTTTAAAAGCTACAAAACATAGAATGGAAATTGCTTTTTAAATTTATAATATATAGATATATATATACAATGTATCTAAACCAAAACCTGAAAAAAAAATCAACTCATAATAAGTTGCTCTACTCAATTTCTGAAAATTTTGATAATTTTTAGATTTCTAAAACAAATATCGATTTCGATTTCTAAAACAAATTTGCAATCTTTTATTACAAATATGTTACAAATTAAAAAGTAAACAAGCTTATGATTTATTATCACGTACTTTTAATATACGTATTTTTTATTACTGCTTTTAAAAGAAGTTTCTGAAAAATTTCAAAAACATTTAAGTATAATTTTTTTAAAATTACATTTAAGTTTGTTATTATTTTCAATCTTGGATTCAAGCCACGAAAATAAAAAAATACGCGTATAAGATCAGCAACGTTGCCATAATTCATATATATATATATTTGCCCAGTTAATTCACTTTTGGCCAGATTTCGTTTTCTTTAAAACTTAAAAAAGAAAAAGAGAATCATAATGCTTCACTTCAATTTTTTCAAAACATTTTAAAGAACGTGAAATTCTCTTTTAAATTAATAATAAATGGGATGATGATATTCAGCACGTGCAAAAAAAAAAAGAGACTTTGAATGAAAAAAAAATTAAGGATAATGACCCATAGTGGCTGTAGTAGGACGACTTCATATATATTTTCATCTCTGGTATGTCTTCATTAAAAAATAGAAAATTAATTATAATAAAAAATTGTGACATTTAAACGATATGATTTCCACATACATTTTAAAAATTAAAAATTAATGCAGTGGCCTTTTGGAAAAAAGGTCACTGTAAAAGACTCATTTTAGAATGGTAATAAATAAATGGACTTGATAATGAAGTATACAAAACTAAATGGACTTTATAATAAAGATGCAAATAAAATAATAAATGGGGCTTGATAGCCGAGTGGCTAGCGCTCTGGCGCTCGGTTCCCTAAGGTTTAGGGTTCGAGTTCCGGCTGTGCTACGGATGTTTGTAGTGGTTCGGAATTCACTTTAAACCGTAGGTCCTGGTCTAATAGGATCCTAGAGCGTTAGGGGGTAGTGTTACTCACGTGTCCGTAGCACATCTTTAAGCTACACGTGCTCCCTGGGTAGTGCTAAATGAGTATCGTCGATGCAGCCCCTGCTTGAAGCTTAAAGATAAATGTCTCCGTATTGCCAGTTCCATTAGAACAACAACAAACAACTTGCTTTTTTAATATTCGCATAAAAAGTCGCCAAACAGCAATAATGCGCCAAAGAAGGTTTTCAAAATGTACTAGGAGTGGTCATTTTTCATGGCTGGCTACTAAAATCGCTGCTTACATCTTTGTGATTTTCAATGTTAAAAAAAATTTCGTTGCAGCCTCAGAGACTCCACCATCTAGATATGAAACTGCAAGGCGTTAGTAGCGGATGACTATTTCTCAAAAATTCGGATATAGTGCGCGCACAATTATTTGTAGGTTTTTAAATGCACTCAGTTGCTGTCAAATTTTTTGACGTCTGAGTTGTCAGGCGAAGAGAAAAGTACGTAGGAAAAAATAAATAAATAATGTTTGTTCAACTGGTACAACATTTTTAAACAAATGGAAAAAAATAATCAAATACAAGAAACTGAAATTGAATACAAATTGACTTTGGAACTTCTCAATTTAAGCGGAATTCATTTTACCATGACTCTATATTTGAATTACGTGGCTTTGATCTAGTTAGTTTTTATTTACTACGAACATAAGTGACTCATAACAAAAACCGAGTTCAAATCAGCATGAATAAACGAGATTAGATGCATTTTTCATTGCCATTGCCTACACTGGAACAGGTGCGCTAACTTTTGGGACAGCTGAATCGACATTTTGTAAATAGGCTAAAACACGCCTACGCAAATAATCTGGAAATGGCAAAGTCTATATCTATATAGTAGTTAATTATTATTTTCTTTTCGACTTTTAGTTCGTTGACAGGTCGTTGGTCGACGGATTTAACAAAAATAAATTCGTGGAGTATTTTCTTCAATCAAGCCTTTAATTCAAATGACGTGTTGACCTGGTTACATAAATAATGCCTTCATGTTTGTGTTGACCTACATAGCCATATTAATATATAGATTAAATATGAAATTTAAGAGAAAATAGCATTTAAGAAATAGCTTGTAATGTCATTTTATTTTGTTAATAAAAATATCCAGCATTATAATTATTTGATTTTATACAGATTTTGTTGACTGGAGGGAACAGTCGCAATATTTCATAAATACAAGTAAACATAAATTAATCATTCAGAATTTCAAAAGTGGAAAATAGCATATAATGTTATTTTATTTTATGCAGGAGATTTTGTTAACTGGAGAGAATATTTTATAAATACAAGTAAATGATTCATAAATACAAGTAATATATATTTATATATATATCGTAATATTTCATGTATACAAGTAAACATAAATTAATTATTCAGAATTTCAAAAATGGAAAATAAAAATTAATTAACACTATTTATGCTACTACAAAAAAGCATAAATAAAATTAATTATTCGAGTTTTTGTACAGCGAAACAAAAACGGTTATATGAGAAAATGCTGTAATACAATAGACACTTCTGCCGTATTATAAATACAATTGGCACTGTTTTGCTGTATAATTTTTTAGTTGCTAATTTTGGTATAAAAAATTATAATAAAACTGAAATAAATTAATAACAAATTAAAAAAATATTTAACTGCAGGAATAAATTAACCCCTTTTTTTTTCAAAATTTTTTAGAAAATGATAATCTGTACGAGTACAAACAGTGATCGATTATACCAGGAGTGGACAACCCGCGGCCTGCCTTATATTTTTACATATAGCCTTAATATTTTCCGGCCCGTGAGATTTAACACACTTTTAAAAAATATATTTATTTTATAATGGCCAAAGAAATGAAAACCAATGTAATAAAAAATACATTATGTGTGCATCAAAAATTAATTGTTGAAATTATGAGAAAAAAATTAGCTTTTGATTTTAAAATAATATTCTTGCGAATATAGGACGGATATTGCGTGTTTATTCATGAATTTAGAGATATGAATTCGAAGAACAATTAAATTATATTTTGAACTCATGACGCCCGCGCATCATGGACCATCTAATATAACAAGTTCTATGATTCACTTTAAGTGACCTCATCGACGCAGTGACTATTCTAGATACGCATAATTGATTTTTGATAGCAGAACCAACCAGACTCAATTTTAACTAAACTATTTGAAATTGTTAGCGCTTTTGGTTCAACTTACGTTTACGAATCGTTTTTATTTTTAGAAAATGAAATTGACGAAGCACAAAACACACTCAAACCTTATGGACGCTAACATGCAACACCGATTACAATGTGCAAATACCCATATTAAGATCGATTTGCAAAAGCTAAGTGAAAGAATGGCGAAACAAATATCGCACTAGTAAAATAAACATATTTTTAATGATTTCTTTTTTTATTTCATTTTCAGGGTTATATATTTCTTTACAATGCGTGTTTAGGATCATTATTATTATATTATCTATGTTTACATGTAAGGATAATGATAATAACTCATTACGTTTCAATTTTTCACCCCCAAAAAATGTTTGTAGTGGGTCTAAATCTAATATGGGAATATATAATTTTATATGCGGCCCACGAAGTTATGATGCATTTCCAAAGTGGCTCGCAAGATCATTTGGATTGGCCACTTCGGATTATACCGATACTATAAATATGAAATTTAAAAATGCAATCCAAACATTTAAGGAAAAAAAAAAAAAAAAAAAAAAAAAATCGTAGTAAATTAGTTCGGGTTCGATCAATAAATATAATTGATCCAAAAAAAAGAGAATTAAGAAATGCAAATATAAGACGTGAGAAGACTAGACCAATAATATGTTATCTAAATCTTTATAATGCAGCTTAAGCTAACGGCTTTGAAATATGAATATCAAGTATTTAAAAAATGAATAGATCAAAAGATGCGGATCACCAGTTTTACATTACCAGATTGTAACCTGGCAACAGCATAAAAAGCAGACGAGATTTTTCTAAAATAATAATCTTTTATAATTTGTCAAGACTGAGATCTGAATAATTTAAGGCAGGGATGGGCAAACTACGGCCCGCCGGAATGTTCTATCCGGCCCGCGGATAGAATTTTAATTTGCCGGTCAGACGCAAATTTAAAGTAATATATATTTATATATTATATATCCGTCTCGTTTTCTATTTTGATTAAAGATTTTTTTCTTCCTTTTTTTTCACAGGACTGATGATCTTTTTACTTTCTCTATTTTTGTTCTACAAAACATAAATCGACGGAAATAACAAGCACAGACAGCTTTCAATCAGTAAAGCGTTAAAAGCGGAAGTTCTTGTTAGTTATAGCTGTAGATTGGCGCCAACAAGCGTTATCTCTTTCTTGGGGAGTAGATGTATGGGAATCAATATAGGTGAATAAGACCTCACGAGGCAGACTGCGCATTTTAAGCTCCAGTCAGCGGCTTTTCTTTTGGCGCGAGGCCTAATATTATTGATTGCGTGTTGAAAGATTGCGGACATATAGCATCATTGTGAATAGTGGTGAAATTATAGCGTAATTAAAGTATAGCGTAGATAGTGCTTGTTTGGGTTATTCGTAAAATATTTCAAAAAATAAAGTATATATGTTATTGGTTAATAATATTATAAATATTATGGTAATAATAAATGTTCATTAATATTATAAATATTATTTTTTAAATTTTAGAAAAATTTATCTTGGTCCGCCAAACTTTTTTTTCTTTGATTTTTGGCCTGCGACCGAAAAAATTTGCCTATCCCTGATCTAAGGCAATTTAAAAATCGAATCTTTTTTTTCAATTTCTTCTATTAGCTCACACACTCTCTATATATATCACGTTCAAATTTTCAATCGTTCATAAAATACTTTTTATTCATCCACTCAAGTTCAAATATATTTTTTTGAACTCGTAGTAGATGACACTGGATGTTAATACAGTTTTTTCAAATATAGGTTCATTAAAGGTTTTTTTAGATTTAAGTTGCATGTATCTACCAATAGATGGCGCCAGATAAACCTAAAAAAATGAATGAAAATTATTTATAAAGGGCTTTCTGCAATATAGTGAGAAAAAAAAAAAGTATTGAATTGACTTAAATTTTTTTTTTTTTTTTATATTACTTGTTTTTTTTTCTTCCCTTTCCTTCTACATTCGTGACAAGTGACAAAATACTACAACATCGTTCAGGCGATCGATATCTTCTACACAAAAATCCTTTGCAAGGCTTCGCACGCACACTCATCGCTTCGGTACGTAGCCAAGATCAACAGATTGGTTTAGAACATTCGAACGAAAAAACATATTTCGTATAAATATAAAGGAGAGTTACCACAATTGATTGAGATCTTTTTCTCGAAAGCCAATGGAACAAAACCAACTTCAATTTTCGACCGATCTGAGTTGGTTTAGGGTTGTGAAAATGCAGACGATTATCCCAGAGACAATAGAATAGAACGAAAATAAGAATGTAGGATGGAAGTGTGATAGAAATAAATCGATGTGAAACAGAAAGAATATTGTGGAAATCATACGATGTGAGAACAACTTGAACATTAGGGAGGAGGTAACAAGTAATGTTCGATTCTGATAGCAGTCATTTCAGTATAACAAATAACGTATGTTAGTGCAAGAGAATTTTAAGCACTGTAGTGTCTGGATTAAAAACAAGTAATATAAAAAAAAAAAAAAAATTAAAGCCAATTCCTACTTTTTTTTCCCACTCTATGGCAGAAAGTCTTTTATAAATAATTTTCATTCATTTTTTTTTTTAAGTTATAAAAAAATTCACTCTCTCTCACATACACACTTTCCAACTCTCTCACTCATTTATTCACATGTTTCATTTTCCATTCCTCCTTGACTCAGACTAGAACAAAGAATGAAAAAAGAATCTGAAAAAGAAATTTTTGTCCAGCGATCTACAAGCTTCGCCACTGACGGTATTTATTCATAAATTTATATCCTGCTAAATATCTGTAAAAAGAAATTTTTTAAACTAAGTAAATTTAATTACTGAATTAATAGAGAGTTTTTGCATACCGTATTTTTGGACGTCCGTTAGCTTTTTCTCCCTAGCGCGCTTGCTCAAAGGAAACATTATTACAGATACGCATGCGCAATTTCCTACGAGCATGCGCGCTAGGGAGAAAAAGCTAACGGACGTCCAAAATACGGTATGCAAAAACTCTCTATTATTTGAAAAAAACTGTATTAATATCTAGTGTCATCCACTACAAGTTCAAAAAAATGTATTTGAACTTGAGTGGATGAATAAGAAGTATTCTATTAACGATTGTAAATTTGAACAAGATATATAAATATATATAGGGAGAGCGTGAACTAATAGTAGGAATTGAAAAAGAACCACATGTGTGGTGAAATATTTTTTGGAACGTTGTGAATCTCCTCAGCGTAAATATTCGCATTCTTCCAAGCTATTCAATTAACACAGGTTACATATGTTAAAAAAAAAAAAAAAAAAAAAAAACTATATAAAATTTATGCATTATATTCTTCTAAGGGGCCTGATGTCCGAGTGGCTGGCGCTATGGCGCTCGGTACCACAGGTTTTTTCGGGTTCGAGTGTCCACGGTATTATGGATGTTTGTAGTTGTTCGGAATCCACTTTAAACAGTAGAATCCTGCGGGGGTAGTGTTACTCGCATCCTTAGCATATCTTCAAGCTACACGCACCCCTAGGTAGTGCTAAATGAGTAACGTCCGTGTAGAATCGGAATCCGCTTGTGAACGGAATCCACCGTGAGTTCGGAATCCACTTTAAACAGTAGAATCCTGCGGGGGTAAACAGTAGAAAAACAGTAGAATCCCTAGGTAGTGCTAAATGAGTAACGTCCGTGTAGCCCTTGCATGTGGCATAAAGATAACTGTCTAAGCAGCCAGCTGCATTAGAAAAAAAAAAAAGAAAAAAAAACCCCACTATATTCTTCTTCTATTATTATATACTGCCACATCGAGCTCCATGGTGTCCCAAGGCCATCTACTTAATGGCAGATTTCGAGACAGGGGTTGTTTTTCTTTTTACGAGGTATCCGTTAACCCCACGCCGAACGCTCTAAAGTCATATTAGACTGGGACCTACGATTTAAAGTGTATTTCCGAACCACTATAAATCTCTCGCCATAGCACCGCCTGTGGTACCCACAGCTAGTCACTCGGACATCAGGCCCCTATGCATTCATTATATTATCTATTCGTAAATGCGTTGAGTTGGTACCGGAAAAAAAAAAAAAAAGTTTGCAAAAATATAAAGTAAAAAATAAATGTTATTTTAATGCAGCTGGCAATACAGAGACAGTTAATTTTTATGCCATAAGCAGAGCTGCACCGCTGTTACTCATTTAGCACTACCCAAAAGGCAAGTGCAGCTTGAAGATATGCTACGGACGCGAGTAACACTACCCCGAAAAATAAATAATTAATAAAATAATAGAATGCCGAGTAAAATGTAAATAAATAAAAAAGATGAAAGTAAAAATTTTTTCCATTGAATTTAAAAATCACAGCATTAAATAGAAGTAAAAAAAAAAAAAAAAAAAAAAAAAGTTCAATGTTGACGGATAGGAATGAAACATTTTTTTTTTACATTATAAAATAATTCGATGTTATTGGAAATAATTACCGATAAAATAACTATATCGTAATAATTCTTAATATAGTTATACCATGTAGCAATATATATATTTTCCTTCATACATAACGAATAGAAAAACGTGTAATGTGTATGTGTATACATGCAAATGCTATAAAGAACAGAACACAGACCTCTTTATATTTTCCCACCTAAAAAAATGATCGCAAAAAATCGATTTAACCCTTTCATGTTACTGAACAGAAAATTAAGCAACCTGTGAGTAATATTACTTCATGGAATAATCGAACTCTCCAAGCCACGCCACGTGAAGGTGAAAAAGGAAAAAAAATTGTTTTTACTTCTGGTTTGCTTGCTTTTATATGGTTTCACATCCCTGTACGAAACCGGCATTAACAAGATTTTTCAAGGTAAAATGAAAGGGAAAAAGTTGACTCCGACCTTAAGCAATGACTCGGTACAAGGACAAATCGGCCGCCAGTAATGAGTTGTGTTACCGGGCGGGAATAGAACTGGACGGCGCATGCGACAGTTTCTGAGAGGAAAGCATTTAGCAAGTTCAATTTTTCTGGATAAAAAAAAAAAAAAAAAGAAACACTAGCACGAAATCCAACATTCAAATTACGAGCAATGTTAACGAGTACAAATTCGTTTTATCACGAAATTCAAGAGGGGAGGGGGAGGAGAGGAAGGAAAACGAGTTGAATTTGAAATGAAAATAATTTTTTTTTTTTAAAACCTCTTTTTTTTTTTTCCCCCGTATTAGTTTATTTATCAGGCGCGAAACGACTGGTTAATTTGCACCCCCACGCCCCTCGGCTCTACGGTCATTTTGTGCACACTGTGGGCTAATTAGAATCGTTAATAGAACTTACGTATTTGATATAATATAAAAAAAAAAACAACAACAACTACTAATTTAAAATGGATGGCATTGAATAACAAAGTTTTTGTGAATTGTATGACACTGCATTCAGTTTCAAATGTAGAATAGTGTACTACGGACAATGGTATAAAAAAAAGCTGTAAAAGGACGATGATATATAGATGGTACAATATTACGGACGATGGTATAAAAAAAAAGCTATAAAAGGACGATGATATACAGATGGTACAATATTACGGACGATAAAAAAAGTATAAAGGAAAAAGCTATAAAAGGACGATGATATATAGATGGTACAATATTACGGACGATGGTATAAAAAAGCTATAAAAGAACGATGATATATAGATGGTACAATATAACGGACGATGGTATAAAAAAGCTATAAAAAAAAGACGATGGTATAAAAAAAGCTATAAAAGGACGATGATATATAGATGGTACAATATTTCAATATGGATAATCAAATAATAACTTGCTGTTGAGACTAATCCTCCGTGTCCTGCAAGGCGTACGGACATCGCAGGAGAAATTTACTCATGGATGGAGGGCAACTTCTGTTGTGATGGTTTTGGTTTGTCACTCTACGGTCATTTTGTGCACACTGTCAGTTAATTAGATCGGGACCTCCAGTTTAATGTGGATTCCGAACCACTCACAAACATCCATGCAACAGCCAGGATTCGAATTTAAAGCTTGTGGCATCAAAGGCTAGTGAGCGTTAGTCAAGTATATAGCCTGAATTTCCTCCCTTTTTTTGTGAATATTTAATAAACATTTTAAAAAAGAAAAATATAAAAAAAATACTGTTTACAAAAAGTGATTAATATATTCTTGATATTCTCTTATATATCCTTAGTTTATATATTGCAGATATCTGCAAATTATATTTCTAAAAGATATTATGAGCGGTCAATAATGTTGAAATTGCTCAATATATGAATATCCGTTAATGTGTTAAAAAAATTAAAAAAAAATTAAAAAAAAAAAAAAAAAACCTGCATTCTTAAGTTTTTTTTGAGGGGGAGGGGGAGGGTTTATTTCAAATAAAATAAACAGAGATAAGATTTGTTCTCAACCAAAATATTTGTAAAAACATAAATTAATTGTATTAATGATTAATATAAAGTCATTCGTTTTGTTTTATGTGTAGAGAATATCCATCAATTATCGTCTAAATTATTTTTGCATTATCACTATTAGATATTATTAAGATTACTAGCAGCTTATTATTTTACCATTTATTCTGTGACTATCAAATTTTATTCCCTCAAAAAATTTTATTTCTCAATACATCGATTTTACTTAGAACGCAGTCTTTTCCTCTTTCTAGCTTTAACTGTGCTTCATTCTATAATAAAATTCAATCTATTTTAATCTATATTAATTTTTAACAGAGGAGATAACAGAGTCAAAACTAAAATTTTGCGAGTGCGGATTCTTTTCTTCCGAACAAAACCAAGATCTAACAGCAGGAAGGAATTGGACAAGAACAACAGGAAGTAGTATCAAACGTTTGTCATAATGATTCCTCTTTTTCAAGTTCGTGACCGATTTTTTTTTTTTTTTTTTTTTTCTCTCTCTCTCTCTCGTATTAACTTGAACAGATTACGGGGCAACCTCGCAGATTCAATCTTACTTTTTTTTTTTTTTTTTTTTTTAATTTTTTTGTTTCGTTGCCTTCAACCTTGACTTCTACGTGGGGACATTGGAGTTTAGAGGTCAGCGGAGAAGACCTCATCTAGGATATCCTGTGAAGGTGTATTTTTTTTTTTTTTTTCACCTTTTTATCTATCTATTTATTTTTTTACCTGAAATTTATTTCTTACACTTTTTCTTATTGAACTCAACTTTTTTTTTTTTTTTTTTTTTAATTTTTTTTTTTTTAGTGGACCGGAAAAGGAAGCGTTTTTCTGTTTTAGTGGGCAGAGCCTAAAATTTGGCAATCGGCGCTTCTTTGGCGCTAGAGTGGGAAGTAGAAGTCTGGGTTAAATGGGGCGAGTCAGAAATTTTATTAGGTAAAAGATGAGGTCTCACCCATAATTCATAAAAATAGTTCTTTTGTGCCCTTAATTTTTTTTTTTTCTATTTCTAAACACACGTTAAAATAAAAACATAACAATGAAATCTCTTTTCTACATCTCTTTCATTTTCCTCTCTCAACTAAAAACTCTGGCGCTCGGTACCGGCGGTGTTATGCATATTTGTAGTGGTTTGGAATTCACTTTAAACAGTAGGTCCCCATCTAATATGGTTGTAGAACGTTCCGCAGGGTTGACAAAATGGTTGACGTAAAAGTAAACATTTCCTATCTTGAAATCTGTCAATAGGCAGATGGCAGTGGCTTGTCTTTGGGGCTGTTGTGGCAATGATGATGAAGGCTTTTCAAAGCATATCATCTTCAATGTGTTAAATACAATCTAATGAAGGGATGATAATTATTCAAGAAAGAAGAAATTTATCTTAAATAAGTGCGAACTTATTTAAAATATGAACATATTACTTTTATTGTTAAGAACAAAAATCAAGATTGAAGAAGATGTGAACATCAGTCATGTCCAATAAGTTTGTGTTACCTGGCGGGTAAGCTAAGAATTATTGTATAAAAACTATACAAGATGGCCAAAAATATTTCAAGTTAAACTTCGCTTGCAAATTAAATTTTAAATGACAGCACACTACTAAGTTTCAATAATCAACTCCGCTATATTAAAACTATTATGCACGATAATAAAATTTTAACATAACACGTAAATTACACACACATTCAAGGCCAATTATGTTATTTCATGCGAAAACTTGATTATAATAAAGGAAATAGTTTTAAAAATCAATTATCCATAATAAATGTATAAAAATGAAATCTTGCTCACAGAGGATAACAATCAAAACATGAGCATGAGTAAAATCATAATTTAAAACTTAAAAAATGTGTAATATTTTTCTAAAATTTATTATTTTCAATTTTAAAGTCATACTTAATCTTCACGCATCGCAGGTATCGAGGAAAAAGCAATTTTACAAAGTTGAATATTTATTTTTGCATGGAACAATAGTATCTTTTATCATATTTTCCCGAGACCACTACAAACAGAACATAAAATGCTGTGCCAATATCGAATGTGATTTTTATAAAATACCAATATTGAACAATTTAATGTATGAAGTTTGATATTAATAGATATATCACCTCCTATTTTTTGGGGGTTTTGAATTCCTTTTTTCAATATCTTTATCGCTATTTATTCCGAACTAAACGTAGCAAAGTAAAATATACTGCATAAATTGAAGACAGTTCGCATTTGATAAAAACAAAAATCAAACAGTCATCAATTTTAATGATTATTCTCAGTTATTTTCTTTTCTCTTTTAAAAATATTTCATGTAACAAATACATAATAGATATTTTATTAGTTTGATCTTATTAATAATAATAATATAGAATTATAAATAATATTTTATATTCACACCAATTAGCGCATTTATTAACAAATAAATGCAACGATTGAACATTTTGTGACATTAAACTATTGATAGCAGTGAGATTTTTGATAGCAGAGCAAACTATACTCTATTTTAACTAAACTAATTGAATTTGTTAGCGCTTTCGCTCCAACTTTACGTTTACGAATCGGTTTTCTAAAAAATGAAATTGATCCAACGCAAAACAAACTCAAACATAACGGACGCAACACCCATTACGATATGCAAATAACCAAATTGAGATCGATTTGCAGAAGCTAAGAGAAAGAGTGGAGAAACAAATATCGCACTAGTAAAAGAAATATTTTTTAATGATTTCACTTTTTTATTTCATTTACATCTTTTTTCTATTTAATTTGTAATGTTATATATTTCTTTACAATGTGCGTTTAGTATCATTATTATTATATTGCCTATGTTTACATGTAAGAATAATAGTAAACACGAAAATAATAACTCATTATGTTTCAATGTTTCACTCCAAAAAATATCTACAGTGGGTGGAGTTATCATGCATTTCCAAAATGGCCCACAAGATTATTTGGTTTGGCCATCCCTTATCTAGACCAAGCCCGTGAACCTGAATAACATTTTAAAATTGAGAAAACGAAAAATTAAACGATCATTCATTCTGATTTTTCTTTTTAAATTTAAATATATGCCAGACATTTCAAGTCCAATTGTTGAATACACTTCCAGCGAAGGGGGAGAAAAAAGAGGATTATCATCTGGTTCACAGAGTTACTAGGAACAGCTCGAACAAAGGGAACATTAAAACGAAGAATAATGCATCTTGCTTCTGTTCGATTTCAATGTCGCACTGATTGTCGGAAGAAAATGGGTCAACAGTTCGAAAGTTCAACATGGCAGGGAAGAGATCAAAGGAAGAACCTCGAGAGGCTCCCATCCTTTTCAATAAAGAACATGCAGTCTAAAAATAACCTATTCTTATATAAGAAAACTGATAAAGACTTCTTGTCAATATTTTGAATATGAAAATGACACAGACAACAGTACGCATTTCATGGATGAAAATTCAAATAATACAAATATTCAACTGATATAATAAGGCTGCATTGGGGCTATTCCGAGGACACTTATAAATTCTGGAACAGTGAAATAAATAATGTATCACCTCGACCAGGACAAATTATATTTTTAACAGCAAGTTTTCTTTACTGTTGTGAAAAGGACAGACACTATGAAAGATATTTTTTCCATATTCTAATTATTTTTTCATTATTTTGAAACTAAATCACCGACTAAGTGACTCGCGCAATCTGGATAGTGCTAAATGAGTAACAGCGGTGCAACCCTTGCTTATGGCATAAATATTAAATGTCTCTGTATTGCCAGCTGTATTAGAACAACAACAACAACTAACCCATATGAAATTTAGTTCTGAACATTCTAGTTGTTGTATTTCTATAAAATTAATTCTCTCAGGACTTTCCAATGCAAGACCACTTTTAATGATACGTTTATAGTAATTTTGTCCGCTCTTACTGCAGATACTTATGAACTTCACAGTTAGTGGACGTGGCTTTTCTACATTATATATATATATAATGTATTTAACATTATATATATATAATGTATTTATTTATACATGTTATAATTTGAAGTTGTAATTTTTTTTCATTTAAGGATATTTAATTTTATAAAGTTGTTGTTCTAATACAGCTACATTGGTAACAAATCTCCAAATTTTATAGCATCTACAACTATCTTGAAAGCTGTGGTGATTTGTTGTTAATAAGTAGTTAACTGTAATTTATTCTAATTCTTAAATAAAAGTCATTATGATTGATAGGGCTGTTTTGCAACTGTCAAAATTATAATTTTTTTGTTATAATTATAATATATATATGTCTACTGCGCGACCGATAAAAAATTTAAAAAAATTCTAAGAAAATAAAAATTTAGATTCAATATTGTCATTCGAAAAAGTTAATTCAGTTTGTTAAGTTGTTAAGTTTTGCAAGGAATAAGTACCCCCTCCGGTATCTTGAACTAGCTTAGCATAAGGTCTTTTAAAAAAGAAAAATCTAAATATTGTTTGAACCTACACAATAAATTAAAATGTCCCAACGTAAAACTGAGGCATTTTGTTATAGCCATTAAAAAACATTAAAACTGTGTTAGAAAACCCTTGAATACTCCTATAATGATAATAACATAAGAATTCAAACACAAAAGGCGTAAGGACAAACTTTTAAACCGACACAACGTTAACCGTAACGCTTAATTTAAATCAATATAACCGTAAAAACCGTATTCAAGTTTTTCAGCAATATTTATCTGCATTAAAAAAAAATTGATAAGAGGAAAAAACAGTTCTTTCTTATTTGATGAATCGCAGCTAATTAAGAAACTAGTCCTTTCAAGTAGGCCATCCATAAGTTAATCGGCCTCAGAAAAAAAAAAAAAGCAACCTGACCTCTAAAAATTTTTTTTTTCCCATTTAATTTATTCAATAAGAATGAGTCAGCATATCAAAAAATACAAAGCAAAATAAACACCGTTGCTCTTGTTGTAAGCGTTAGTAAGCAAGTAGCACAAGAAGAAATCTTCCAACCTCAATTATACATGCATGAGCGCCACTTGTAACATAACCATGACGCGATTGTTATGGGCCGAGTATGAGCGGGCAAAAATTATGATATAACGCGCAACATGCCCCAGTATATTACAGATTTTTGTCAGTAATGATAATGACAAAGCTCACCTTGAAGACAAAAAGCTAGTTTTTTTATTTTATTTTATTTACGAAATATTTCAAATGGTTTTTTGATGCATTCTAGATCTCCTGCATGCTGTGAATTCTAGAATGACTGATAAGCAAATATAGAGTATGTGCAAAAATCGTAAATAATTATTCCAAAACTGAAGTAGCCGGCAGCTATGAAATAAACTCGGTTGAATGGTAGCCATTAATGTGATAAGATTTTTGCATGGCATTTATACAATAAAAAACATTCAGATTACTAGCGCACGGAAAAGAAGAGTATAACTTTGATAAAATAAATGTTCAAAAGTGTTTTTTTTTTTTAAATCTATTTTACTTTTCAAATAAAAGAATAAGTTTTAAGGCATATTTTGAAAACTGAATACAAATTGAATCTTTGTACTCAATATATACCGCAAATATAACAGAATCACACAAATTTATTCCAGTCATTATATATATAAACAAATGCTTAAAAAAAGAAAGTGATTCGCAAGCGTGAAAATAATGAAGCAAATTTTTATATGAATGAAGCAACAAAATTCATAGAAAAAGAACTACGTTGAATTCATTCTCTGCATTCAAAACAAGCATTGGCTTTAAACGAATTTTATTATAACTCATCATCATCATTGGCACAGCAGCTACGTGGTGGACCAAGGCCTTCTGCATGCTGGCAGATTTCGAGACGAGATATGTTGTCAGCCCTACAGCAACACTCGGTACCCATACTGGACCGGGAACTATGAGTTAAAGTGGATTCGAACCACTACAAACCGAGCTCGAACCCGAAACCTGTGGTACCGAGCACCAGAGCGCAAGTTACTCGGTCATCTTGCCTCAAAATTTTGAATGCCAACGGCAGGCGATGTTCTCATGTAGTAACCCTACCAAGTACTGACCGCGCCCGATGATACTTGACTTCGAAACGAATTAACGCCCCCATGTGAGCTACAACCACCAACCATTCAGTTAACAGTCGAATGCGCTAGCCAATTGCGCCACGGAGGCTTTATTATAATTACCATATGAAACAAATTTCAAGGCAAAAGAGAGAAAAATAAGTATCTCATTTTATGAACTGTCAATCAATAATTTTTGCAAGGCATTGAATTATTTATTGCATAAAGAATCTATTTATTTGAATCAATTACTATATTATTTCATTCTATTTATGGAGGTGGAAACCACCATAATTAACTCTTTTTTTTTTTTTTTTTTTAAGACTAAGATATCTGAAAACATAATTTGAGCAAGATAATATTTCTATATTAAATCATTTTGAAACATTAAAGCTTATAAAACCATGCTTTTTAATCTCAAATTTAAATAAATATATATTTATATATCGTGCACGTATGTAAAAACTAGTCCCATACAAAACGCCTCCAATTTTTCTAATCACAATATTCAAGGAAACGAAAAATATTCGGGGTTATGCTAAAATCAAAATGAAGCGTATTTCGAACTCAGTTGAACTCGGTAACCTATTTTAAATCGCCAGTCCACCTACAATTTTTTTAACTGGGAGGTTTTCTAACTCTTGAACGCTATTAAAAAAAAAAAAGTAAACAATACCAATCGAAAATTAAGTTTCGCAGATGCACCAAATCTCGCATCAAGAAAAAAAAAAAAAAAAAAAAAAAAGAGCTTTTGTTCCTTACATAATGACACTGACCTACATGGAATGTAATTAAGACCATCGGTAGTCTGCGAACGTGGGCATGGCAGAGCCTACGTTGAGATGACCTACCTACCTTAAAACGTTATCGCGAAAAAGTGATGGAATGAAATACAATAACAAAAAAGAGTGGAAGATTTTCAAAATAAACACTGGTGACCGTGGATAGGACCTGTTTACTCAACTCTTCTTGCACGGCCCACTTGTGACTTTTTGGAACCAAAATGGCATGTGAGCATACAAATTAAATATTTAAAATCCGATACCTTATGTATTTAATTGTTAGAATGCAAATATATATATATATATATAAATAATTGCATTTGAGTCTCCAAAAATCGAACTGGAATTCATTCATGGTTTGGTTTTTTATATATGTTTTAGCTTTACATTTTTACTAATTTTTCTTCACATAGTTAGTTATACATAGTAGTTTAATAAATGATTGAAAGAAATTATCTAATTTCTGGGAATATACCAATTTTTGCAACTGAATATTTAGTTCCCACAAATTTGGTTTTTTTTTTTTTTTTTTTCTCTACAATCATCTTGTGCACGCGAGGGCTACACAGACCAGGATCTACAGTTTAAAGTGGATTCTGAACCACTAACAAACATTCATGCCACCGGCAGGATTCGGACATGAAGCCTGTGGTACCAAAGGCCAGAACGCTAGCCACTTGGCCACTAGGCCGCAGAATTCATTTATGGGGAAAGTTAATGAAATTTGTTTTTTATTTTTAAAGAAAGGAATTCAAACTAAATTGTTGAAAAGGAAGTATTAAAAATTTACTTAATCACAAAAGTTATATAAAAAAAATGGTAAATACTATTTGTAGCTGTTTTGAAATTGTGTAGGCCATCCTGAACTGTGTTCTGGGTTCGAAGCCTCACCCCTCTCTCCACTTTTAGAACTTTGGATTCATTTATCAAATGCACATATTGAGATTGTGATAAAAAAGAGGTTGCTTGGCGTAGACTATCAAAGTACTGGCTTTTGGTAAATATTATTCAGCTTTTATCATGAAGATAAGGAATTTTTTTTTTATTATGCATTCTATCAGATGAGTAATTTAGAATCTAGAAACATCGCGTTTATTTTTCTCAACATCAACTGAAAATATGAACATGTAGAAATACACAAAAATTTGAGCATTAACAGATTCTTTAATGGGAAAACAGAGCTTTAGCATACAGTTACACGATGACGCTGCCTTTCAACCTCATCAGCTACATGTTTGTTTAGTCAATACGCATTAATAGATTTAACGGATGGATTCAACGTGCATAACAGAAAAGCAAAAAAAAAAAAAAAAAAAAAAAAAAGTTTCCAATGTAAAATTACAAAGTCATCACACCTCTTATGCGACTTAAAATAATTTTAAAACAACACCATCAATTTTAACACATAAAATGGAGCTCAGAATATCGGAAGGTGGCAATTATGTTTCAATGCTCTCGACATCAACTGAAAATATGAACATGTAGAAATACATAAAAATTTGAGCATTAACAGATTCTCTAATGGGCAAACAGAGCTTTTGCATTCAGTTACAAGATGACGCTGCCGATGAACCTACAGAAGTACATAATAATTTGAGCATTAACAGATTCCCTAGTTTGCATACAGCAACATGATGACGCTGCCTATGAACCAGTAGAAATACATAATGGTCAAATTTTTATGTATTTACTAAACAAATATATAGCAGAAGATATTTAAAGGCAGCGACATCGTATGCAAAAGCACTGTATGCACATTAAAGAATATGTTAATGAACATATTCTTTAATGTGCATACAGAGCTTTTGCATACGATGTCGCTGCCTTTAAATATCTTCTGCTATATATTTGTTTAGTCAATACGCATTAACAGATTTAACGGATGGATTCAATGTGCCATCCATTATAACAGTAAAGCAAAAAAAAAAAAAAAAGTTTCCAACGTAAAATTACAAAGCAATCGCCTCCTATACGACTTAAAATAATTTTAAAACAACACCATCAATTTTAACACATAAAATGGAGCTTAGAATACCAGAAGGCGCCAATTATGTTTCAATGCTCTCGACAGTTAAGGGGGAAGAAAGAAGCATACCTCACTTACATCATCATCAAGAAGAACAGCACCGCGCACCCTATATCAAGCCAAATGACTTTCGAAATTCACTTTAAAGTTCCATTTTGAAGCCATGACAACTCAATTTCACACGGCAGCTTCGCATTTGCACATGTGCATCTTCACCATCCCCGGCAATTTTGGACCTATTAGGCACCTAACAATGCAATTCCCCAGAAGGATTCTTACCGTTTGGAAGGTCGAACAAAAAAATCCATCAGAAGATGCTGGGTGAAGACATTAAGCCAAGCACGTTATTCCAACGAGAGATCAATGCCAATTTTGAAAGAAAAAAAATATTACCAAAAACCATTTGCTCCACCAGCCACAAACGCAAGTGTCGATTAGTTGCCCATTAAAAAAAAGAGAGAGAACAGCGATACCATCGAGGTTCGGTTTCAAAAAAGACTGTTGTTGATCGAGCAGAAACAAAATGGAAAAACTTATAAAACTTGAATTCCATGCTGGGTGGTGTATTTCAGAAAACAAAATAAAACCAGAGGTGGCAAATTCAATCTTGTAATGAGCCAGTAATTCTTTCTAAGAACTTCGACAGAAAAGAAGTTGGACAGGCTTCTACAACTTTAAGATCACAATGAAAGCGTGTATATACGAGTACATTTGAATAGCATTAAAAAAAAAAAATTTTTTTTTTTTTCCATAAATAGCTATCCAACTACGAAAATGTTGCATTATGTCCACTACTGCTGTGACACATCGTTTTTTTTTTTTTTTTAATTCTTAAAAGTGATATGTTTATATAATTAAACAAACGCTTCAACATTAGGCAGCAATTAAGCCAATCGAAAAAAACAAACATATCTCATGTAAAACATGAGATATGAATTAAAACAATCAATGGTATAATAGGGGCATAAATCACCAGTGAACTCTATTTCGGCATGTTTTTTTTTTTTTTATAAAGAAATATCAGATATACTGCAATAGTAGAAATACTATTAAGATATAAAAATTTAAGACACTGAAGGCGAATTTTAAATAAATAAACGCAGGAGCACTAAAATATTAACATTTAAATTTAGCAATCACTGTAAAGATAAGCAAAAACATGAACATAAATTTTGCAATAACGCATATTATTACACGAATTTATAAATTAATTTTTGCAATTGACGCTAATTTAAAAATAATAATGCTTCAAAAACTAATTAGCTAATAAATTTCTTGAAATTATTCCTCTGAATTACTACGAATTTTTTTTTTTTTATGATTAGAGGTATTATAAATTAAAAAAAAATATAGTTAAAAATCAAAGCGATTCAATATAATAGGAATTACAATATTTATTGAATTGTATTCCTAGAAATTTATTTTAATTAGTAATAAAAAATGAATATATATCCAATTAGTTTTGTACATCGAAGTAACCAAAACGACATTACACATAAACGACAATTTTTTTTTTTATTCTTAAATTCTAAATTTTACAGATATTAAAAATCCTTTATAAATTTTCAAGAATTCCAATATTTATTAGAAATTGATATTTTGATAAATTATCTGATTCGTAATGAAGTAAAAAAATGCTAATAAAGAAATCGTAAGAATCAATATTACAGAAATGAAAACGATGACCAGACTACAAGTTTGAAACTAATTTCTGCAGCTTATTTTGTGTGTGACCGAAACCTTCCTTTTACATTCAGAACTCTTATGGCTTAACACTCTGAATATTTTTTAAAAATTTTTAATCAGAATGTATTTTTATCTTTCAGTATAAAAAAAATAAAATTAGGAATTCTACTTAAACAAAAAAAAAAAAAAAAAATCCGCAAATGTGGTAATAAAAGTCTACTAGCCGTTATACGGCACGTACTTTCAGAAGATACCATTGTGGAAATACCACGGATATCCAAAATCTTTTGTATATCCTGGTAACCAGCAATTCCAAGAAATAAAAGTAAATTTTAAAACGAATTCCCCTCCCCCTCTTATTCTGTTCGTTCTAGTTTTTAAATGCTGCGTATGTACTGTAACAGTTATAACAGTTTAAGTTATTTTTATCTTTCAGTATAAAAAAAATAAAATCAGGATTTCTACTTTTTTGAAAAAGATAATCAACAAACATTTTCACCAAATGTGGTAATAAAGTGTACTCGCCGTTATATGGCACGAACATTCAGAAGAGACTGGACATTTTTACAAAGAGAAATACTACGGATATCCAAAATCTTTTCGTATATCCTGGTAACAAAGACAATTCAAGAAATAAAAGTAAATTTAAAAACGAAATTCCTTCTCCTCTAATCATTTCGTTCCAATATCAACAATGTCAAGTACAAAGATGAAAACGATGACCAAACTACAAGTTGAAGCTAATTTCTGCAGCTTATTTTTATGTCAGACCGAAACCTTCTTACTACATTCAAAACTATTATGGTTTAATACTTTGAATATTTTTTAAAAAATTTTAGTCAAATGATTAAGTTATTATCTTTCAATATAAAAAATAAAATCATGATTTATACTTTTGAAAAAAATTTCAACAAGTGTTGTAATAAAATCTATTAAGCACGAACTTTCAGAAGAGATCATTGTGAAAATTTTGTTTAAGAAGAGAAATACCACGGATATCCAAAATCTTTTCTTATATCCTGGTAACCAAGACAATTCCAAGAAATAAAAGTATACATTTTAAAACGAATTCTCCTCCTCTTATTCTTTTCGTTCCAGTTTTCTAAATGCCGTGTATGTACTGTAACAGTTATAAGAGTTTAAGTTATTTTTATCTTTCAATAAAAAAAAAAAAAAAAAAAAAAAAATTAGAATTTCTAATAATTGACAAAAATTTTCAACAAATGTAGTAATAAAATCTACTAGGCACGAACTTTCAGAAGGGGCCATTCTGGAAATTTTTTAAAAGAAGAGAAATACCACGGATATCCAAAATCTTTTCTTACTTATATCCCGGTAACCAAGACAATTCCAAGAAATAAAAGTATAAATTTTAAACCGAATTCCACTCCCCTCTTATTCTTTTCGTTCCAGTTTTCTAAATGCCGCGTATGTGGTACTGTAACAGTGCCCCGGTTATGAGCGCACAGAGAAGATTCATTACCCAAGACTCGGTCACATTTCACAAACACTGAACTGAACTGAACTGCCCCCTCCTTCTCCGCCACCAAAATCGCTGCTGCTTATTTACGCACCACAAGAACGAACACAAAAAGAAAACGAGGATCCGAAGCCTAAAATCCACGGATCACGAACGAGTCCGCAATTGGTTTGGCGACACACAACAGCGGACAAGACATTCTCGCACAAATCACGCACGCAGAAAAATCAAACACCAAAGCGATCGTAAAAAGAACATCAAGAACCAACAACACACAAAAAAGAAGAGATAGAAAAAGAAAAAAAAAAAAAAAAAAAAAAGAGGTACGTTTTTTTTTTGACCTGCTAACGGATGCAGCGATGAAGAACCAGATTGCACTTCCTTGTTGTTGCCAATATGCTAAGGCTAGAACGAGACAGGTTTGGGAGAGGTTTTCCAAGAGGACCACATCCTTTTTTTCTTCTCTTCCCTCCCCCTTATTTCTATCTTATTCTTTTTCTTTAGGTTTTTAGGCGATTTGATTCATTCCGATATGTATCGAATGAAAAAGTTTGGGCGCCGAAAACAAATCAAGGCGGGGGCAGAGAGGAAGTATGGACAAATGAGTTCAAGCAAGGAACAGACCAGGTTTCCTGACACACACACACATACTACAAGTTCGAGGTTACGGTCATTCTAACCAGATAAGATCAAAAAATGGAGGGTAAGGTTAGGTGGAAAAGAAAAAATGTATCAGGTTTAGTCATCGTTAGCCACGTCCAGAACCAGTTTATAAGCTTGGTTAAAGGTTTTTGTTTTTTGAGGACTGCGTTTAAAATAATTCTAAAGCACACTTGAATTTGAATTAAGAAAAGCAGGCAATTCTCGATTTACGACAGGTCACCATTCCAAATAAAAGTAATTGGCTTTCCAATCAATAAAGTCAAATTAGCTACATGCATCTTTTATTATTGTTTTTTTTAAATAATCGTTAGAAATGAATATAACACACCGATTGTCTCTTGAATTAAATACGCAATTCTGTTTTTATCATTGTTGAATAAGAAATATATTTTTTTCTTAAAATACAATTCAATTCAATTTCATGGAAATTATTTTAGTCCTGCATACAAAAGACGGCGAAATTGTTATGTCTTTGTAAGACTAGCTATCTCATTATCAGATGATCCATGTGATATGTTTCTGATACTTCACATATTTTTTTATTATTATTATCATTATTTTTAGGAAATAAAAATCGCACAATCTTAGAAAAACCCCAGCCATATCACTAAACCTTTCCCGCCTAGCCTTTCACTAAAACTCGTATGTCGATAGACAAAGAAAAAGTATACTTTTTCAGTACATCGTGCTTTTCTTTTGTCCTCCTATACGGTTTGGTTTGTCGCTCTACGGTCATTTTAAATAAATAGGCACACAATAGGCTAATTAAATGGGAACCTACAGTTTAACGTGGATTCCAACCTTTAGCCTGTGGTACCAAAGGCCAGAGCGCTAGCCAATTGACCATCAGGCCGCCTCCCATATGAGTGAAAGACTTTGTCCGAACGACAGGCTATTGTACATACTTTTTTTTTTTGTCATGCATTATATCCATCATTACATTTAATTTTTAAATTTAAACCTGCCCTCATCTTTATAATGATGCAGTTTTCATCAATATTATTATTTCTCATAATTGATACAAAAATAGGAATTTAAGGAAAGCAAATATTTCGCTGGGTAATTAATAAGCCTGAAGTAAGTGAAAAGTGAATAGACTGGGCACTACAGATATCTTCTCACTTTCAAACTATGGCGTGCCCATGACTGAAGAGCACCTCATCATATGCCCTACAATTCTTAACTGTATCCCCCTTTTTATGTTATTGTCAATGTCTTTAGTGATTATTTTTGTTGTCCTTTACTGTATTGGGCTGTTCGTTGACTAATGACCGAAGAGGTCTGAGACGGACATAGGATTAAAAAAAGTTAAAAGTGAATGAATCGCAAACAAACATAGTGCTAAAAGAGGGCCGTGTTTTTAGTTGATAGCGACGTTGCAATTACAAATGTTTATGTAAACAAAGAGGGAAAAATAAATAAGGAAGGGAAATGGATAAGGAATTTTTTTTTGGATGATATAACCAAACAAACTCAAGGAGGAAGAAAAGAAAGGGATCTTTTTTTAAGATTGAAATGTTTCTACCGTGAATTAAAATAATTAGCGTGTTTTTATTCGAAGCAGTAAATATTATAGGAAAAAAACAGGATAATGATAGGATGCTCAAGCTATAACTCTATTTTACCATACAATCGAGAATAAAAACGATAAAAAGAAATGAAATATTCATAAGTGCACAGAGGCGCAATTATGATAAAAACCAAACAAGGCAGTTTCGAGGCAGGCCATTGTATAGATTTCAATAAAAAGTATCCAAAGGGAAGAACTTATCACTAACATGCATGCTCCAGTTTCGCAGATGCTTGCAATATTTAGGCGGATATTCGAATCTAAACAACGAGTGTTAACGAAAACACATTCTACTGAAATAGATTTGAAATTAGATAATATTTTTAAAAAATCATCAACTGTAATGAAAATCAAATTTCAGTTGCTTTAAGATTATTGCAATCGAACTTCAAGAAACTTCTTCATGCTATATTCAGACCATAGACAATGGCGTCAAATTTTACAATTACTATACGCGAAAATGAGAAAGGAAGTCAACACATGCTCACATCATTTTTAGTAAAATTTCTGTCCATTGCGCAAACAAATAAGATATGCTTTATCTTTTCCTCCATAGCAGGAAAGCAGAAATAGGAAAAATCAAAGCAAAAATGAGAAATCACGACTACACCTTATTTTCTTCAATCACATTGTTAACGATCCATATGAATAAAATATGGACAAGGAAGAAATTCCTGAATGATTATTTATATTTTTTAAGAATTACTCAACAGAACTGACGACGCAGTTTCAACAAAAAACATTTTCATGCAAATTAATTGCCTTAAAAAACACCTACCATTTTCGTTTATTATCTTCAGTGCAGAAGTTGAGAATGGAATGTGTTTCAGAAATAGAATCAATAGGACAACATCGATATAAAGGGCATCAATTCAAACAAATTATTAAATGATAACTTTGATTATAGTGTCGAATGAATTTTAACGCATATTCACACCAAAATATAAATTTTTTTTGCACTTTAAAGTATAGAAAATGAGTGAAGTTAATTAAAAAGTGAAATATATTATAATATTTAAAGAGGCCATATCATATCAGTTAAAGTAACACAAAAAATTACCTGACAAATATAATAATAATAACAAAATGCATTACTCTTTTTATTTAGGTAATTACTGTAAATGACATTTCACTGCAACTAAACCAACTAGGCAGCAAAACATTTTGAGATAAAAACAATTGAAAATATTTAAAAACTCAATTTTTATTGCAAAAAACATCATGGAATTAATAAATATAATAATAAAAAGGGCATATTTTAAATAAATCGAAAAACTGAGTTAATATTACAAGAAAATATATAATTTGAGTTGGTTATGTTCGGAAACCAAAATTCGATAAGGGTTAAGCATGAAGAATCCTCAAGCTGGTTAATAACTCAATACTTGTTTTTAATGAATAAATAAATGAAAACTGTACTTAACAAACAATACTTTGAAACATCGAAAATAATATGGGTATAAAAAACAAATGAAATGACATAACATGAATAAGAAATTGAAGAAATAGTTTACTAACTCAAAATACTTCTCCATGGACATAAAAAAACGACAACAACAACATACTAATTAACGTTTGTTTTTCGAAAGATTGACTTAATTATGCATACGAATAGCTATAACATTGGAATAAGTTGATAGGGCAATTGCAATCACATTGAGCCAAAGAAATAAATAGAGAATTTAAAAATTTCCTGTAAACAAATTCAAATATATCTCAAATTATCATTGTTGCAATCGGCACAGACATCTGTTCCAGCAGTTTGTAAAGACGTCATCGCGAAAATTTTATCCAGTAACTCTTTTAAAAGTTTTTGGAACGTAACCAATTCCATGGACTTCCAAGTACTCGCATTCTAAGAATCAAAAGAAGAATTGGAGGTAAGCCAAGAGTCAGCCAGTATTGACCTGAAAAGAAGCCTTATTCAATTATGGCGAATTTCTAAACTAAACTTCCAAAATAAATTTAAGTGGATGTGTTTTTCTTCTTAAAACTCAATGTTATTATTGATGGTACCACATAATGAGTTTTAAGAACATTTCAGCAACGTTCCGCCTAAAAAAAGTGCTATTTTGTTAATACAATGTTTACAGTTTTTTAATACGGAATGTGTACATTAAGAATAAATTACTGTTTCAATATTTATATTGGGTAAGCGCGATAAAAGGACTTTTGATTTGCATGTTTGCTTTTCCTGTTCAGACAATGCGTATTTTGAAAAGACCCTATTATCTTCAAAGCGTCTGAAAAGAATAGCGGTGGTGACCTCTGAAAATCTTTTTCACAAAGTGGGTAGGTTTTATGGCTGGAGAGCAACTTACTGAGATCTTGATGGTATTGACACCAGAAATGATTCTTTTAAAGTTTTTATGATGGATATTTTGAATAGAACGAAATAGATTAGTAGCTGAAAATAGAATTCTAAAACATCAGATATTTTTGTAAATTTTTTTTTTATACTCAAAAGAATGCCCCCTTCTTCTAATGCAGCTGGCAAATACTTAGACAGTTATCCTTTTATGCCATAAACAATGGCTGCACAGACGTTACTCACTCAGCACTACACAGGGAGTGCATGCAGCTGGAAGATAAGCTACGGACGCGGAGTAACAATACCTCCGCAACGCTCTTCCACTCCGAACCACTAAAAACATCCACAGCATCGCCGGGACTCGAACCCAAAACCTGTGGTAATCCAAAGAATATAAGCTGCTACAAAACTGAAAATGAAACAATAACATACACTTTTGGACCACCACATTCCATTAGCAGCGTTTGATTTAACGTATCCGAAAATAAAGCACCTTTCAATATTAAATTTTATTAATAAAAATAGCTTCGGTATATTCACACGAAAGTCACTTTTAAATTTAAAAAAAAAAAAAAAAAAAGGAAACGGTTTTAAAAATTTTGTTGAGGCTTAACTTTAAAATTAAAAAAAAAAAAAAAAAAAAAAAAAAAAAAATCCCAAGATTCACTAATACATGCTACGCACTGTTTAATTCTAACCAAAATTAAATCCTACATATATACATATAAATCTCACTCAACAGTATTGTATACGAAATCAAGTTCCTGTGACCGTATAAACTTGCACATTTTATTTAAAACCCGAAATTTTCAGGACCACTGATGATGGCTTTCAACAAAAGCAAATGAACGCACATATTTGCGGCTGATTGCGCAATCGAAGCGTACAAAAATCATCCATGCGAAAGAGCTGCAAATATGGAAACAATGTGTATACATGATCCGTTATACATCGCTTAATTTAACAAGTTTCCGTTCTTTTTGAAAGGTTGAAAATTCGAAACAAATCATACCAAAATACCATTTCATCCAGACAAAAAAAAAAATTTTTTTTTTTGATATGCAGTACATAAGCTTCCGGGTTTCTTCTCATAACACGTATAGAGGGGGAAAAAAATTTATTAGTGGCGGAATTAAATTTTATAATTTATTTCATGATGTTATACTACTGTGTCCAAAAAGTAAAATAAAGTAATTGATTTTAATTAAATTCCAGAGGTTTATGGAATTTCAATTTTTTTTTTTTTTTTTTTTTTTAGGTTGCTGGCACTGTCCTTGACATCTGTTTGAAATTTGACATCAAAACATTCATTAGTGTTTGAGTTACGCTTGGCAATTTCAGAACTTTAAAATATTAACATCTACCTATTCAGGACTTCAAAAACAAACTCCTTTTAGCACTCGCAATTTCGGTCAGAGATTTTTTTTACTCATGACTTTGGATTATAAATTATCTATTGACAGATTATTTTGCTATCGGAAAGTGATTAGGAATTGCTAATAGAAAGAATGTACCCATTGAAAAGCAACGATCAATTAAGTTGAGCGGTGAAAGCTTATATTTCTTTCCATAAACTACTGTGTCCAAAAAGTAAAACCAATTTTCAACTTAAAATTCCCGAGAATTTCATTTTTTTTTTTTTTTAGGTTGCTGGCACTGTCCTTGACATCTGTGTGAAATTTCACGTCGAAATATTCATTAATGCTTGAGTTACGATTGATTTTGTGAGACGCTAAAACTGATTCCGGCGTTGTTCGAAATGTCTGAATTAATTGAGCAAAGAACTTGCATTCAATTTTGTTTGCGGAAACGTATAGAATGTTGCAAAAGGCATTTGGTGAGCATTCCTATATCGGAAAGAAATGTTTACAAGTGGTATTAACAGTTCAAAGACGGCAGAGAACACGTTGAAGACGAAGAGCCCTCTTGTCGACCTTCAACCTCAACCGACGAAGCTCACGTCCAAAAAATTTAAGATTTGGTGCTCGCAAACCGTCGATTTACAATAGAGACCTTGCTGCTGATGTTGGAATTTCTATAGGATCGATCAATTCCATTCTGGGCCTCAAACACGTCAAATCTCGATTAGTCACTGAATGCGCCAGCTCACACTGCATTGATTCTTCGTGACTTTTTCACCAAAAATGAAACCCATATCGTTCCAAACCACCATATTCACACCGTGCGATCTCTGGCTATTCCCTAAACTCAAAAGCGGGGGAATCGTTTTGAATCACTGAAGAGATTCAATGAATGATTGAAGGCCATTACCGATGACTTTTTAGTATGCAGAATTGAAAAAAAGTTGGCATAAAATTGTGTCCAGAGGGAATTACTTTGAAGGCGATGAAATAAAGAAGAATAAATAAAAAGTTTTGAAAAAAATAATAATAATTGGTCTTACTTTTTGGGCACAGTAGTACATGTTACGTTTTTAATCGCTTAATTTAACAAATTTCCATTCTTTCAGAACGATTGAAAATTCCAAACAATCATACCAAAAATACGATCTATTTCATAGAAAAAGAATTTTTTTTTAAATGCAACAAGCTTCCGGGTTTCTTCTCGTAAGTCGTATAGAGAAGGAAAAAAAAATATATTATTAGTGACGGAATTAAATTTTATAATTTATTTCATGATATCATACACACAACATGATGCTTTCAGCAGGACTTAGAGAAAGAACAACATATTTTCTGTTGCATGAAATAAGTTTCAAGAAGCAGCGATGCGTTACTCTTCTTAAAGTATTCTGCGTTACTATTTTAATAAACTTGCATTTACTACAAAATGAACTGGAACAAGTCTCAACTGTTTTTTTTATTTTATGTATTTATTTATTCTTTTTGTTTTAAAAATAAAACTTCGGTAGAATAAGTTTATACTCAATAAAATGATTTTTTCTTCTTCAAATATACAAATATATATGTATACTATATACTTTTCTACTACAAATATACTATGGATCCTTGTTCCAGTTTATTTCGTAGTAAATGCAAGTTTATCAAAATAGCAAAGCAAAATGCTTTGAGAAGTAACGCATTGCTGCTTCTTGAAACTTATTTCCTGCAACAGAAAATGTGTTGTTCTTTCTAAGTCTTGTTGAAAACATAATGTTGTGTATACAATATCATGAAATAAATTATAAAATTTAAACCCGTCACTAATTTTTTTTTTTTCAGAATATATTTAAAATCCCAATAATAAAGACTGAGCCACTAAATTTCATTTTGATTATTTATGTATACATTACTGGTAACATCAACAATTTACTATAAAATAGTGTAGTAACGAAAACATAACTTGAAATTAAGACAAAATGGATAGCAATTTAACAAATAAAGTAATTGTTGGGTGAAAAGTAAGCAAAGTTTTTGGAAAGTTAAGAAGATTAATTATAATCTACATAACTTTTATCTGCGCAATTAGCATAACATTGATCACGAATTAAACTTCCGATTTTTTTGATGACAATGCCAAAAATTATAATAATTCAAATTTCCATCACCACATATAAAATTGATACATTAATAAAATGCAAACACTTACGGACAAGGGTGTTTTGACTTTTCATGATCGACTCATCTATATTTAAATCGTCTTCATAACTGCCCATTGTAACAATCTTCATGTCCATTTCTCTGCGGTTCATCCACGTGGTGTCCGGAGACCTGCATGCTCTCCCACGCCGCATCATTGCCATGGACAAACCATTCTCGGAGACATCCACCGGAGAGTCCGGCGGTGTCAAGAAAGTGGAAGGGGGTGGTACACAATAGGGGCATTGACAGCGAGGCGATGGGGGGTACGGGTACCTCCCTTTTCGGATTACTCTCTCCACAGTATCACTAAAACGAATCTCCGTCTTTGGAGACAAAGGAGGGGATGGGTAGATCTTGAATCCACTGCTGTCGTAACGATAGCACAGAGGCTGATAAGGTTTGAGGGTCACTATGGTGCCGGATAATTCTTCCATGGTATTGCTACTATTACTGCCGCCGCCACTACAGGAACTGCCGCTGTCGCTTTCACTAGTACGTCGCTCCTTCTTGCGTCGTTTTCTGGGTTTGATAATCCTGGGAAGGCCGTTCTCTGACGTGCCAGAATCCTCTGATGTCGTGCTGATACAGTCACTTTGAGAGGGCGATGACGACACAGTTCGGGACGGGTTCAGCGCAGGATCGGGATCGCTTCCAACCGAGAAATCGTCCTCTATGAAGCAACCAGTTTTATCGTCTCGAATCGGGTACGACTGACCATCGTCCGGCATGAGCATAAGCAAGTGGTTATTATTAGGACAATCTTCCACATAAAAATTTCTACCTTTGAATTGGGGAGAGTTATTATAGTAAACATCCAAATCTTTGCTATGTTTTTCAATGTCCTTAGGTGACAGTATAAGAGGCGCTCCCTGAGCATGTATTGCCAAGCGCGATATGGGCAGGATGTCTTCAAGATTCCCAGAAGAATCCACACTTAGAGGACACGAATAATCATTTTGTTTTGCATTGGTTCGTGGGGTGTGTCTGCTCTTCCCCGGATGCATTTGGTGGTGGTGCTGATGGTGATTTTTATTCTGTCGGGCAACACTGATCAAAGGAACACCAGTCCAAGCATAATTGCTAATGTTGTATCCAGAGTTTTGAATAGGTGTATTGCAGCATCTGTTGCATGGTGGCATATATCCCCCGCACATGCTCCCATCTTTGGGCAGGTGTTGTTGTTGATTTCTAGGACAGGACTTTCGTTTGGATCTAGTCTGTTGAGTTATAAGGCACGATCCTATGTACTTCTGGACGTCTACAGGCGCTTCGGGATGTGGCCCCATATCCAAGAGAAGAATTCCTATGTCATTCTGGTTCCTTAATCCAAGTCCGAGTCGGTTTGCCTTTACACGTTAATGTAGTAATAACACGGCATAAAACTGATAGCAGCAAAGAGACGATGCAATCCAGCGCACATCTTGGTTATCTCAACCGAAACATCATCAAAATAAACCGTTGTCAACGCGAGTGTATGTCACGAGCTCTCCACCATCATCACCGGCGAGAGCACACCGCAACTGTGACCGAGAACAACTTCCTCGTAGCAAAACCCAACACAGAGTGTGTGCGTGCGCACCTCTTTTTGGCACACCACAAGGCAGAGAAGCGCGCCGTTTTTCTTTCACTTGCAAACAACCGAGAAACAGGTTTGCCACATTTGGCTGCCTTTCGCACTCAATCAGAAAACCAAGGAACTTAATGTGCAATTTTTTTTAATATTCGATTGAATGATTATTTTATCAACAAGGTAAATAAATGCGAATAAGAAATGTAAAAAATTTAATGTCGAAAATGAAATGAAAACATATTAAATTTTTAATTTAATTGTAACTTTCTTTCTTTCTATATATATATGAAAATGAAAAGGCCCAAGACGACAAAAATTTTTTTTACACTGAGAACTTTTATTTTGTATAAATTGCGTAAAAAAAAAATTATAAAAATGTTTTTATTATAATAAAAAACAATTGGTGATCAACAGAAAACACTTTCTTTGTATATGTTTTAATACATATTAATACTATTTTGTGATCTGTAGTTTTACTTCTTTATCCACAATAAGATTCAAGTGAATTCGCTTATGACTACAAGTTTATGTATGAAAAGTTTATTTGAAAAAGAGGTTATTAATTGTTGTTGGAAAAACAAAAGTTAAACATAACTAAGTTTCGAAGAATTTTTTACCCTGCATTAATGAACTTAACTTCCGGTCTTCAGTTTCAAATGTTGCTCGTATGTTTTCTGTTTCCTTAAAGCTTCTTATTTTTGTGTTTATACATCTAAATTTTCTATTCATTTCCACTATATCTGTCTGCTATGTATTTACGTATTTATATACTTCTATTAAGCATTTATGTATTTTTATACTGTTTATATTTGTCACCTCCTAGTTAGTGCCCCTCCCCTTAACTGTTTGCTTTAAACTTTTTAATTCCTGTTAATTTTGTGATACTTTTTTTTTTATTATATTTATTATAAATTATATAATAAATATAAATTATTATTTTTATGTATTTATTTTTTTTTATTATATTCGAATTCAGAGCAGATGTGCACTACGTGCTCTCCTATCCAATCTAGTAGTAGAAGAATTTTTGAATTAAAAAAATATGAAAAATCGCACTAAAACAATAAAACTTTAATGAAATTTGTTAGAAATTGAATGGCCATGAGTCTCACGGCAAGAGGAAAAAAAAAAAAAAAAAAAGTAATAAGTAGGGTGTGCATGAAAGTATACAGCAGCTTCTTTTTAATGAAATTTGAAACAAAACGAAGATGACCTCCCTTTAAACAGTTCTTGGGCAAAAAACACACACAAAAAAAGGTCAAGCTACTCACTAACGTCTGTAAGAATGCAGGATAATATAAAGAGGGTAAAAAAACACCAGTTTTTTAACATCTTATATATATATATATATATATGTATAACATCGTGGGCGAGCATTAATGCCAAAAGTGCTATACAAGGAAAAACACCACCCTGCCAAAATGCCATTTGTTGATTTGAAGAGCAAAATTGGTTTTTAACTTCTAGCAGGTGGCAAGGGGGGGAAAAAAGGGGTTGGGCGAAAGAAAAGATTACATCCAGTCTTTTATAGACATCCAACAAAAGATAGATAGCTGTAAGTATCTTCTTTATCTTTAAATTTCTGTTTTTGTAGAACAAACAAAACACCCTTACACAAATAATACCTTAGGAATAAACAAAAAAATAAAAAAAATTCAGTTTTGGGAAGCGATTTCTTTAGAGATATTCGCTAATGAAATTAAAATTATGGCTTACAATTGAATGCTACATACATCAATATGCACCATGCTATTGGTTAGTTAACGTATTCTTTTGAAGATATTTAACCCCTGAGGGGATAAATAGTAATAAACAAAAATAATAAAAAATAAATAATAACTAAATTGTAATAAAAAAAAAAAAACACCCTTAAAAATAATACCTTAGGAATAAAAAAAAAAATTAATAAAAGCTACAATTTTGGGAAGCGATTCCTTTAGAGATATTTTTAGTAAAAATACTGCTGCATTACATTAATGAAATTAAAATTATTATGTACAATTGAATGCTACATACATCAATCATATTTGGTTGGCTGACGTATTCTGTTGGAGCTATTTAGCCCCTGGGGGTTTCATCTCCGATAGGACAGGGTAAAAGCAGTTGATCAATGAAAATTGCTCGGAATATATTTACAAATATAATAAAATTAACTTACAATCATGAACAAATAAAACAAAAGACAAATATTTAAAAAAATTAAATTAGACATTAAACTAAAATTTTGTGCGGATGTTTTAAATCATAATTAGGAACATAAGTTCAATCTCCTGGATTGCAGTATTTTCATGATTAATAAGCGTGTCAAAAAATTTAAAAGAGATGTGTTTAAGAAAATCTTTTAAAGAAGGAATGTTAATTGCTTTATAGATATCAGAATTGCGCATAAACCATTTAGCAGAGGTCAATTGGTGGATGCAATATGTTGTAAAATTTCAAGCGTTTTTAAATTAGATTTAGCTGCATAGGACCAGTCCGGTCAAGCGTAAGCGAGAATTGGACGAAGCATAGCAGTTTAAAGAATTTTGTTATTTATGGTCATGGAAGAATTTCTGTTTATAAGTGGTAGAGTTTTCTGAAGACAATAAGAAATTTAAGTTTTGGTGTGCAGAAAATGTTGTTTCCAAATTAAATGCTGATCCAGAATAACTCCTAAACATTTAGTTTGACTATTCCAAGGGATAATATTATTGTTGTTAATAATCATAGGTTTTTTACGTTTATTTCCAATGAAGAAGAAAACTGATTCAGTCCTATCTACAATGCAAAGAATATTGAACACAAAAATGGGAGATCAATTTATTCATAATAACATTATTAATTCTTACAAAATGTGCTTTAAGTGAAATGAAAGTACAAATGTGAATTTATAATATACTTTTGATTCATTTCTGTGCATTAAATATATACATACAGAACAGGGAAATATCTATACTTATCAATAAAGCTCACAGTTATTTTTTTTAAAATTAAATATAAAGTAAGAGCTGTAAATTTCTATAATATTATAATTTCAAATGTTGAATTAATTCGCATTTCAAATAAAAAACGCTGAAAAACGAATATCATTTAACGGGATGCAAAAAAAAAAAAAAAAGACCTTGAAATATTAGAAAAATATATAACAGCATTATAATTTATTTTTAAAAATTTTTAAGAGTGCAATTTTTCCGAAAAGAAAACCAGAATTTTATTTAAAAAAAAAAAAAAACAATTTAATGTAAATATTAATGACAAATGCCACAAGTTTGGCAGATGAAATGCGAAATAACAGCACTACAAGCACGCCAAGTTGCCGCAAAAGAACAGCGACTCGACCGATTAACCACAGCTGCATGCCTTTTTTCTTCTAATTAGCATCCTTTTGTGAAATTTCTTTTAAGTATACAGCCGTCTAGTGATCTATAGCAAATTCGCGACAAAATTATCAGTCAACATTGCTTAATACCTAAACAATTTAGTTATACCAGGGGTGGCCAACCCAAATGATCTTGCGGGACACTTTGGAAATGCATTATGACTCGCGGGCCGCATATAAAATTGTATAACCCCATATTAGATTTAGGCCCGCTGTGGACATTTTTCTGGAGTGAAAAATTGAAACATAATGAGTTATTATTATTGTGTTTACTATTATTCTTGCATGTAAACATAGATAATATAATAATGATACTAAGCGCACATTGTAAAGAAATATATAACGCTAAAAATGCAACATAAAAAATATATAAATATAAAGAAATAAAAAAAAAAAATGAAATCATTAAAAAATATTTATTTTACTAGTGATATAGTTGCTTCTCCACTCTTTCACTTAGCTTTTGCAAATCGATGAGTTTGCAGCTATGAGTTCGCAGAATATAATTTAATTATTCTGCTAACTCATAAATAAAACGAGCACTCTCTGTCATATATTCGCAAGAATATTATTTTAAAATCAAAGTTTATTTTTTTTTTTTTTTTATCATTTCGACAGTTAATTTTTGCATACACGGATGCGCAAATAATGTATGTTTTTAATGCATTGGTTTTCACTACTTTAGCCATTATAAAATAAATATATTTTATAAAAGAATGATAAATCTCACTGGCCGCAAAAATATTCAAGGCGAACAGTATATAGTCAGCGGGTTGACCACCCCTGCACTATACATTTAATTGCTTTCCTAGGCATAGGGTGTATTTATGTAAATTGATTTTAGTGATTTAGTGTAAACTATTTTAAATCTGTAACGATTTAAATTATGAACAAAAATAAAAATTTCTTATTAACTAAAAATAAGAGCAGTTTTTTTAACATTATTTCCAAAACACTTTCATAATCATATTAAACTACTTCTTGATAAAAATTTTCATTTATTTTAAACTGATATTCATGCATCTACTCCTTCGTAAATATTGCTTATTCATTTTAAAATATAACTGACTTAATAATTAATATTTCAACTATAACCGGAACTAAGCATTTTAGATTTTTGTACAGAAGTTTAACAGATTGAAAAAAGATAGCAAGAAAAAACGTCTTCTTTAACAAATAACAATAGCCTCTTTATTTGAGTTAAAAAAAAATATATGTGCAATATTTAATTCAGCATATACACGATTAAACAGAATAATAATTTATGGAAGTGTAGCTTTGGTATGCAATAAATATATAATTTATTATGGTTATTACAGGTTATCGTTGCGCTTTAAATATCCATGAAACCATTGTATATCACTCGTTTTGATGTTCCTTAATTTTCGACTGTAACTAACATTCGGTTGTTATACTAACCCTTAGGGGCCTGAATGTCCAAGTGGCTAGCGCTCTGGCGCTCGGTAACAGAGGTTTCGGATTCGAATCCCGGCGGTGCCATGGATGTTTGTAGTGGTTGAGAATCCACTTTAAACCGTAGATCCCGGTCTAATAGGATGGTAGAGCGTTGTGGGGATAGTGTTACTTACGTCCGTAGCGCATCTTCAGGTTACACGTGCCCCCTGGGTTATGCTAAATGAGTAACAGCGGTGCAGGCCTAGCTTATGGCATAAAGATTAACTGTCTCTATATTGCCAGCTGCATTAGAACAACAACAACCCTTATGAAATTTAGTACCGCATATTCTCGTAACAGCCTCTTCTAACTGTTAAACTTCTATAAAATTAATTCTCTCACGTCTTTTTAATGCAAGGCATTGCGATTGAAAGTTAATGTAAAAACAATTAACGATTTTTGGTAAACTACATCCGTGAAAAAATGTCGATGCATGTCTAAGCAAAAGTTATACTATGTTACGAATTCCATGCTGTAGAGTGAGAGATCCAATAATGAAACCAAACTTTCTCCGGAAAAAAGTAAATGGGTACTTTTCAACGGCCATTCACAACGTTTCAGTTCAGATTAAAAGTTAATATAAAAAACAATTAACGATTTTTAGTAAACTAAATTTGTGAAAAAAAAAATTTCGATGTACTAAAATTATACTATATTATGGATAATTATTACTACTACACCACACCACACCACACCACACCACATCACATCACCGTGCCTAGAGCTAAGTTGTCCCTTTACAGTTTGGGAATGACGTGGGTGAGAAGAAGTCTGATTGGGCTGTGTGACGCTCAACGGTCATAAGAGACCGGGACCTACGGTTTAAAGTGGATTCCGAACCACTACAAACATCCATGACACAGCCGGGATTCGAACCCGATACCCGTGGTACCGAGTGCCAGAGCGCTAGCCACTCGGCCAGCAGGTCCCTACTATGTTATAAATTACATGCAGGAGAGTTTAAGATCTAATAATAGAAACCAAACTTTCTCCGGACGGACTGGAAAAAAAAAGTAAATGGGTGCTTTTCAATGGCCATTCACAACATTTCAGCTCAATTTAAAAGTTAAAAATATAGTATAATTATAGTTAAAAAATTTCCATGTACTTCTAAGCAAAAATTATACATTGTTACGAATTACATGCTAGAGAATGTGAGATCCAATAATGAAACCAAACTTTCTCCGGAAAAAGTAAATGGGTGCTTTTCAACGGCCATTCACAACATTTCAGTTTGATCGATAACACAATACGGTGCCCAATCGCAGCACGCAATCCATAACCGATTCGCGCACGTTTATATCTCCCTGTAGCAAAAGAAAAAAATGCTGCAGCAGACAGAGTGAAACTGACACAAAAAAAGATTTATACTTTTTTTTTTTACATCAATGGTTTGAAGTGATCGGACAATAGACGTTGTAACAACAACGACAGCAGCAAAAAAGGACAGTTTTCTCTCTCTCTTTCGCATTTTTTTATTATTTTTTTCCAGTCAATGAAATACCGAAAATAAAAAAAAAAATATATTCGCGTATCGAGCACTCTGAAGAGAGAGAAAATGTAAAAATAAACTGTCACCACTCAATACGGGTAAAGGACCTGAACGCGGTCCGGAAACAAATTAGGCGAAGCGGCTATTTGATGGGGAGAAAAAAAAAATGCAACTTTGGTTGGACAAGGTCAACACTCTGTGGTCAGTTAGCACTTCCTATACTGTAATGTATGACCGCTTCCGGGCCAAGTATGCAAACTTGCAATTAAACAGAGGCAGCTGGTCTGTAATAAAGGTCTTCCGACGGGTGAGCCATTATGGGAGCACCTAGGATGACAACTTGGCAGAGGACAGAAAGGAATGCATATTTTGCAAAATGTAAAACTTATTTGTTAGAAAAGTATTTACTATTACACATCTACGTAAAAAATGATTATGTTGGCAAGAAACAAAAGGTAAACCAGCTAATATGTTTATTTAAAAAATAAGACCAGTTTTCAATTTAAATTTCCGGGGACTTATGGAATTTCAATTTTTTTTTTTTTCTTTAGGTTGTTAGCACTGTCCTTGACATCTGTGTGAAATTTGCGTCAAAATATTCATTAGTGATTGAGTTACGCTTGGTTTTGGGAGACGCGAAAAGTGAATCCGCCAATTTTGAAATGTCTGAATTAATTGGGCAAAGAACTTGCATTCAATTTTGTTTGCGGAAACGTGTAGAATGTTGCAGAAGGCATTCAGTGAGCATTCATACAGCGGAAAGAAATGTTTAGTTGTAAAACAGTTCAAAGAAAGCAGAGAACGCGTTGAAGACGGAGAGCCCTCTGTTTGATCATCTACCTCAACCCACGAAACTCATGCCCCCAAAAAAATGTTCCTTGCAAACCGTCGATTTAGAATTAGAGATTTACTTTTGGGCACAGTAGTACGACAGAAGAAAGAAAGGAATGCATATTTTGCACGATTTTGGAAAATGTAAAATCTATTTGCTAAAAAGTCTTTATTATTACGCATCTACATAAAAATTAGAATGATTATGTTGGCAAGAAACAAAAGATAACCGAAAAAAGAAATACCTAAATTTCAAAATTGTGTAAATCAAAAACTGATCAAATCGCAACTATCTTACGTTGAAAACGCAGCATAAGAGTAATTTCTTTATCTGTCAATTCAATAGCAATATTAAAGCATGCCCAAATTCCTAATAATTTTTATGATTCATATTAAAAAAATAACAACTAATTACTCTTTTAACTACAACCAGTATTAAATTGGATAGTTGCACATTGGCAGTGAGACGACTTGATTTATAATTACTGCATATATTTACTTATTGAAAGAATCGTTTGTAGCAATTATGTTCTTTTATATTATATCAAATACATAACAACTACTAATTTAAAATGGATGGCATTGAATAAATTGTATGACACTGCATTCAGTTTCAAATGTAGAATAGTGTGCGGACGATGGTATATACAAGGTACAATATTTCGATAAGAATATTCAAATAATAACTTGCTATTGTTGAGATTAATGCTCAGGATCCTACAGCCCGGGACAGACATCCCAGGAGTAATTTATTCATAGATGAAGGGCAACTACTGTTGTGATGGTTTTGGTTTGTCACTCTACGGTCATTTTGTGCACACGACGGGTAATTAGACCGGGACCTACGACTGTGTCCAAAAAGGAAGATCAATTTTCAATTTAAAATTCCCGGACTTGTGGTATTTCAATTTTTCTTCTTCTTTAGGTTGTTGGCACTGTCCTTGACATCTCTATGAAATTTCACGTCAAAATATTCATTAGTGTTTGAGTTACGCTTGCTTTGGGAGACGATGAAACAGATTCCGGCGATATTTGAAATGTCTGCATTGATTCTGCAAAGAACTTGCATTCAATTTTGTCTGCGGAAACGTATAGAATGTTGCAGAAGGCATTCGGTGAGCATTCTGTATCGGAAAGAAAGGTTTAGAAGTGGTATAAACAATTCAAAGAAGGCAGAGAACGCGTTGAAAACGAAGAGCCCTCTGCTCGATCATCCACCTCTAACGACGAAGCTCACGTCCAAAAATTCAAGATTTGGTGCTTGCAAGCCGTCGATTTACAATTAGAGATCTTGCTGAAGATGTTGGAATTTCAAAAGGATCAATAAATTCCATTTTGGGCCTCAAACGCATCAAATCTCGATTGCTACCGAAAACAACGAATGCGCCAGATGACACTGTATTGATTCTTCGCGACTTTTTCGCCAAAAATGAAACCCATATCGTTCCACAACCAACTTCACACCGTGCGAATTCTGGCTATTTCCTAAACTCAAAAGACTCCGGGGTCACCGTTTTGAGTCGAATGAAGAGACATTTCAAAAATCGCCGGAATCAGTTTTAGCATCTCACAAAACCAAGCGTAACTCAAACACTAATGAATATTTTGACGTAAAATTTCACACAGATGCAGACAGTGACAGTGCCAGTTTCAGACAGTGCCAGCAACCTAAATAAGAAAAAAAATAAATAATAAAAAAAAAAATAAAAAAAATGATGCCCATATGCACGGGAAACTTAAACTGAAAACTTTTAACTTTTTGGGACACAGTATATATATATTTTAGAACACATAATTAGCAATACAAATTGAAATTATCAAGCACTTTAAGCCAAAATTAACTTTTTTTTGTTTCCATGTTCAGTATAATTTTCCAATTTTTATCTGCATTTACAGAAAATCAAACGCGTAAATTTCTCAACATTCAATGAGGAGATGCACTACAATGAAACTGTCAAGAAGGAAAAAATGGCAAAAAACCACGTGCAGCTAAGTGCGTTTCTAAATTAAACACTTTTTTTCCCACGATTTTAAGATGCTTTTTTTGGACTAGGATAACCTAACGAAAAAATTACTCTAAAATCAATATAATGTACAAAATAAAATATTCCAAAGCTATTAAAACATTTTTTTTTTTTTTTTTTAAATTAAAACGCTTTCCTACAGAATTGTAAATTTGACATTTTTTGGCATAACAAATTAATATTATTTTTATTATTATTTTAATTATAAAATCTGGTAAATTTAATTTAGGAAAATTATATCGTTGTTCAAAGCATTTAAGTCAAACAAAAGTCTCGTGAAGTAATATTGCATAAGAATTAATTTGAAATGCAATTTTCAAGCTATTTTTCTTTAAATGATAACCGAAAGATGTATGCGATTATATAAATGAAACAATAAAGTTGTTTTAAGGAATATAAAAAATTAATTGGAAAACTTATTTTCATGTTACATAAGTTTTTTTTTTTTAAATTGAAGTTTCATTTAAAAACTAATTTATAATATTAAATTTCTACAATATCTTTGTTTTATTTTGCGTATTTCATTTTTTTTTTTAGTAGAATTTTCGTTGCAAATTTTTAAACTAAAACTATTAAGAAATTTAATAATTTCTCTAAATATATATAGTAGAAAAACATAACGTTATTTAAGATAAGTAATGAACGAATTAAAAAAAAATTAATAGATTTCCCATTGAAATTCTATATAAAATTAAAAGCGCAAGAAATAATAACAATAAATTTAATAATTGCTCTAAAGAGCACTATATATTTGAAAAATATAACATTTAAGATAAACAAATTAAAAAAATATATATTAGATTTTCCCAATGAAATTACGTAAAATTAAAAGAGAAATAAATGCAAGAAATAATAACAAGAAAAATAATTTCTCTAAATAACAATATATAGTTGAAAAACATAACATTATTTAAGATAAATAACGGACGAATTAAAATATATATGTATATTAGATTTCACATTGAGACTCCACAAAAAAATTGAATAATTTCTCTAAATAATAATATACAGTTGAAAACATAATATTATTTCAGATAAATTACGAACGAATTACAAAAAAAAAATTATTAGATTTCCATTGAAACGCCACATAAAATTAAAAGACAAATAAATGCATATTTTTTGTGAGAAAAACTTTCACAAAAACTTAATAAAATGACGTCCCAACACTTAGACAAAAATTGCATGCAAAATTTTTTGACAAGTTTTTTTTTTTTTTTTTTTTTTTTTTTTTTTTTTGCCTTCTTCAAAAATCATAAAGAAAGAATATTCTTTCTTGTATTTTCTTATTTTTTATAGGGTTAAAATAACGATGTAAAACCATTGTGTGTGTAATTAGTTTTCGGAACAAATAAAACTTATAAATATCCTTTTCAAGAACATATTTTGATTTAAATCCAGTTGTCTCTTCTTGGAAACCTGGCTAAAGTTTGAATGATTTGTGAAAAAATGTATTATAACAGCTTGTAAAAATCCACTTATTATTTTTAAAATACGTTTTTTTTTTTTCTACCACTACCTGTACAAATAATAACACCAGTACAGTAAACTCATTACTATTTTCTCCTAAGCGTGTCCACAAAAACAAATTACCGCTTACAGCACTTAAAAATAATAATAATAATAATAACAAAAAGAATCACCTTGTCTTGCTAACTTCGACACAGTATCAACTGACTCGGTAACCTTGGAAACCCGTGATGATATTCCAAGGTCAAGGTTAAATTATGTAAAAATAAAGAGCCAGCCCATCCTTAGCATTAATGTGAATAATACGGGCTAAATGAATGAATCCTTCACTATTCTGGATTAGGTTCCACCAAACCGGCAAGGTTTGCTCTTTGTAGAGCAGGGTCAATTTGAGGGACGTATGATGGATAGTGAATGACATAAAGGTTAAAGCTATGATGAACATTTTAGCTTTTAAATAGACATATTAGTGTTCGTTCCCAGAAAGAAAAATAATTTTTTTTTTTAAAGATATGGAGCAGAATTGTAGTGAGCGAACCATGTTAAAAGAATAGTACAATTAACTGCATTTAAATTATGTATGTAGTGAGAATGAAATTTTAAGTCGCAAATTAATATATATATAATACTGTGTCTAAAAAGTAAAACCAATTCTCAATTTAAATTTCCCGGGCATATGGAATTTCCAATTTTTTTTTTCTTTTTAGGTTGATGGCACTGTCCTTGACATCTGTGTGAAATGTGACGTCAAAATATTCATTAGTGTTTGAGTTACGCTTGGCTTTGTGAGACGCTAAAACTGATTCCGGCGATTTTTGAAATGTCCTCAGTTAATTGAGCAAAGAACTTGCATTCAATTTTGTTTGCGGAAACGTATAGAGTGTTGCAGAAGGCATTCGGTGAACATTCCTATATCTGAAAGAAATGTTTAGAAGTGGTACAAACAGTTGAAAGAAGGCAGAGAACGCCTTGAAGAAGAAGAGCCCTCTGATCGACCATCCACCTCAACCGACGAAGCTCACGTCCGAAAAATTAAAGATTTGGTGCTTGCAAACCGTCGCTTTACAATCAGAGATCTTGCTGATGATGTTGGAATTACAAAAGGATCAGTCGATTCCATTTTGTGTCTCAAACGCGTCAAATCTCGATTGGTACCGCAAACACCGAATGCGCCATCTCTCACTGCATTGATTCTTGGCGACTTTATCGCCAAAAATGAAACCCATATCGTTCCATTCCGTATTCACACTGTGCAACTTCTGGCTATTCCCTAAACACAAAAGACCAGCCCGGCGACACCGTTTTGAGTCGATTGAAGAGATTCAACGCGAATCGCCGCGCGCTTTGAAGGCCATCTCTGCCGATGACTTTTTACCATACATTGGTGATTGGAAAAATTGTCATAAGTGCACTGTGTCCGAAGGGGATTACTTTGAAGGCGATGAAATAAATTTGGTAGAATAAATAAAGAGTTTTTGAAAAATAATAATACTAATTGGTCTTACTTTTGGGTACAGTGATACAGTGTACAATTATTTGGCGAAATACAAGATGAATGAGGATTATTGGGCACATGTGGGTTGTGAATGACATAAAGGTTATAGCTATGGTGGAGCTTTAAATAGACATATTAATGAAAGAAAAATAAATTATTTTTTTAAAGATATGGTGCAGAATTGTTGTGAGTGAAACATGTTAAAAGAATAGTACAATTAAATGCATTTAAAATATTTATGTGAGAATGAAATTTTAAGTCACAAATTAATATATACATTTTGGGGCTCATTGGGCACATAAATCAATCGGCACATTATCATTGGACACATAAAAATATTATTTTTTTTATGCAAAAGTGTTCGTTGTTCGTAGAACATTTAAGTGGCATACATTTTCATCCTATATAATGGCATGTTCTTGGGCCTGATGGCCGAATGGCTAGCGTTCTGCCGCTCGGTACCACAGATTTCGGATTAGAATCCTGGCGGTACCATGGATGTTTGTAGTGGTTCGGAATCCACTTTAAACCGTAGGTACCGGTCTAATAGGATCGGATTGTAGAGCGTTGTGGTGGAGGTAATGTTACTCGCGTCCGTAGATATCTTCAAGCTACACATGCCCCCTGGGTTGTGCTAAATGAGTAACAACGGTGCAGCCCTTGCTTACGGCATAAAGAATAACTGTCTCTGTATTGCCAGCTGCAATAGAACAATAATGGCCAATTCTGAAGAGTTATGGAATTACATAAATTATCATGTAAAACCGATTATGAAACAGCAGGAATAAAAGCAGGTGTGCAATCTTTCACATCATCCCTACATGAATAATCCAAACCGAGTTAATTCTGGAAAATACCTATTTTGAAATAGCACGATTCACGGCCATCCAGTGACAACTACCTTCATTATTAATGTTTACTTAACATTATTTTAAAAAAAAGCTAAGCAGTAAAAAATATTTTTATGAATTTTTGAAGTCCCACTTTCAAAATGCTGTAAAAAAAAAAGAAACACTCGTCATAATGAGTTCAAATTTGAACTGAAGATACTTGAAGAAAGGGGAAACGGTACAACATTGGGAAAAAAAAATCCAAAAAAAGTTCCACCGATTTTTCCCATCCAATTTGGTATGACCTTGCGGTGGCGGATGGGCTTTTCAAACAGCGTCACAATTTTTGATTGACTTGGAAGTTATTTTTTTCCATCAAAAAAACCAAAACAAACAATCACATTGAAACACAGTTGGTTTATTGTGCAACTCATGCCAAATACGTTGCAATTTTGATTCAAAATATCATTAGCAGCCGAATTCACTTTCTTTATGCCGCTTACAGCGCCATCTATTAATACACTTTGGAACTGTTTTTTGATGCCATTCAGTTTCTCTCCTCTTCAAGTATCTTCAGTTCAAATTTGAACTCATCGGGCAGAGTGGTTCTTTTTTTACTGCATTTTGAAAGTGGGACTTTAACTATAATCACCTTGTGTTACCAATCAATGCTACCGGAAGAACCTAGAAATTAAAACAAAAAGCAAAAAAATATGGAAATCATGAATAAACAATATACAGTTATAATAAACAATACAAAAATCATGCAAAAAAAAGAAAAGGCAACAAAAATAATAAAATTGCTCACATTACATTACAAATTTCAGATAATAACACAAAATGCCTACCGAGACAGGGGGCTAAAGGAGATCTCAATCTATAAAGTCCGAAAGCGGGCACTGGGTGGGGAGGATGAGGAGAACCGTCTTTTAGAAAATATGGGGACTTTTCTGCAATTAAAAGTGTATTTACAAAATCAGAGGGGAACAAAAAAAACATGAATTAAAATTTTGTTTTTGAACACAATTAAATTGTTTTTGGAAGTTCTTCTCGGTGAGAATCAAATCTAGATAAAAGCACCAACAGATTTCAATACACATCAGAAGATTATTAATGAACAAAAATTATAAAAAAAATACAATATGAATTTCATCCATTGGCAACAAATGACCTGTGGAAATTTAATGCACAATAAAAGAGTAGTAAAAGATAATACTTGCAGTTATGAATTTCTGCTCATGACACTCTCTCTCTCACACACACACATAGATACATATATATACACACACACACACCATATTGGATATAAATAATAATATAAAGTAATATATACAGTAATAAGCTAAACTCGCGTGGTTTATTTTTTCCCTTATAAAAAAAAAACCCTCACATATTTCATTAACAAATTAATACATACATCTCCAAAATATTGTTTATAGCTGGATATTACTAATATTTCTGGTATAATCAAATCACTATGATAAGTTCCTCCATAAAGACTGCCCTGAGGTGTCTGGACATTTATATGATAAATACTGGCAACCAAGTGAGAAACTTCAAGAACTGGCTGACTTCAAGATCTTAGGACTGGCTGACTTATGTTGTCTTTTGACATTTTTTTTAAAGTTTTGCATTCTGTGGTCCTTCATGCTGTTTTTACTTAACTTCATGTGTATGTGTCGTGCGTGCTTGTCACACATTAGTCAATGAATTTGTATGTTCAAGTGCTACAGCCTAAAAAAAAAAAAAAAAAAAACCAGCGAAAAAAAATGCAGTGCTATTTTGACACTGGCACAGCCTGTAATAAACGTCAAAATCAATGAAGTTGTATGTTCAAGAACTACAGCTAAAAAAAATACAGTGCTATTTTGACACTGCCACAGCCTGTAATAAACGTCAAAATCAGGGACATAATTTACAAATAGTTTAAGTCTCCCCAATATGGTTTTATTTCAAATTTTCACAAGAAAATAAAAATGCATAAAACTCTGTTAGTAAATAATGATTAGAAAATTGGATCTATCATATCAAAAGAAAACTTACTGAGGTGTCTGGACATTTATATGATAAGATATTGGCAGGCAAGAGAGAAACTTCAAGATCTTCCGGATGGCTGACTTATGTTGACATTTTTTTTTTTTTTAAGTTTTGCAATCAGTTCTTCATGCTGTTTTTTTACTTAATTTCATGTTTATGTGTCGCATGTGCTTGTCACACATTAATCAATGAATTTGTATGTTAAGTCTACAGCTAAAAAAAAACAGTTTCTTCAAAAAAAAAAAAAAAAAAAAAAAAAATTGCAGTGCTATTTCGACACTGCCACAACCTGTAATAAACGTCAAAAGCAGCGACATAATTTACAAATAGATTAAGTCTCTCCAATATAGTTTTATTTTAACTATTATATTGGAGAGACTATTATTTAATACAAGAAAAAAATTAATAAAAATATGTTAGTAAATAACGATTAGAAAATTGGATCGATCATATTTAAAAAAGAAAAGTTACTATCAATCCAAAGTCACAATCACGGGAATACCAGTGAGTAATAAGAAAGAGGAGCATGCGAAATAGCAAAACGAACAAGTCATTGCAGCAGCATAAAGCACGGCCAACAAAAACCGCCGTCTCATTTCTATGCGGTACAATATATCGAGGAATGTGTAAGATCAGATAACGAAACACGCGCCAGGAGCTAAGGTTGGTGTTTCGGATGCCTTCGTTACTGTGCAGGAATTGATTTAATGGCGCTCTCCACGTACGAAATGCATGCAATCACGTAAGGAAAGAATAAAAACATCATAAATTTCATCGCCCTGAGTCACGAATATTCGCCGCGTTTTTTTACTTCCGGAATAAATTACAGATGCGTAAATTAAAAAAGCATTTTTTTTTCAGTTGAAGTCAGTCCCTAAGGGCCTCCTCGGCATGAAAACGAATCCATTGTGACGTTCAACTCAACTCAACAGATTTGCGTTATAATGATCTGCATAAGATTGTACAGCTAACATCTATTACAGTTATTGTCATAAACAACCGCTAATGATTAAAATGAAAATATAATTTCAGGGGGAAAAAAAAACCTTACATGGGCCCGATATTTAGCATTGTTGGTAGGTTAAAATGGTGTTTTAGAACTTGAAATTCGTAAAATGTAATATAATACTTATGAATATATAGCTTGCAAATCAAACTAACTAATAATACCCTTTAGATTACAATCATTCACAGTGAAGCATGCGCTGTAAACTGTTGTTGTAATGCAACTGGCAATACAGACAGATAATTTTTATGCCATAAGCAAGGGCTGCACCGCTGTAATTCACCCAGGGGGCACGTGAGCTTAAAAATATGCTACGGACACGTGTGACACTATCCCCACAACGCTCTACGATCCTCTTAGACCGGGACCTATGGTTTAAAGTGGATTCCAAACCCCTACAAAACATCCATGGCACTGCTGGAACTCGAACCCGAGGCCTGTGGTACTGAGCACCAGAGAACTAGCCACTCGGCCATCAGGCCCCTCCTCCCACTACAACATAATTTACACTATTTTTCACTACAAGTAGAAATGTCCATATCTTGTCAAAATAGCTAACACTGATGGGGGAAAAAAAAGTATCATTTCACATTCAGGTTATTTTTATTTGGGCAATCTTTACGTCTATTTGTACAAGAATCATTTTAACATCGTAAAAGTATATATATATATATATATATATATTCTTTCTTACAAACATACCTACACTAGCAGAACTATTACAAACAATCGAAATATTCCTTGTACGTTCAAAACGATAAATCATGGTAATATACAAATGTGTCTATGAACCGACGTATATATGAAAGAGTAAACAAGCAAACAAAATTTATTTTAAACTGCAATGACTTCTCTTAAGGAAATCACTTTATTCTAAGCCAAATGAAAAAATATATATATATATTTTTTTACAAACGTATCTAAACTATCAAAACTATTACAAACAATCGAAACATTCCATGTAGGATCAAAACGATAAATCATGGTAGGTATACAAATGTGTCTATGAACCAACATATATATGAAAGAGTAAACAAGCAAAAAAATTTATTTTTAAATTGCAATGACTTCTCTTAAGGAAATCACTATATTCTAAGCCAAATGAAAAAAAAAAAAATATATATTTTTTACAAACGTATCTAAACTATCAGAACTATTACAAACAATCGAAATATTCCTTGTACGTTCAAAACGATAAATTATGGTAGGTACACAAATGTGTCTATGAACCGACGTATATATGAAAGAGTAAACAAGCAAACAAAAATTTATTTTAAACTGCAATGAGTTCTCTTAAGGAAAGCAATTTATAAGGCATTTTTTTTTTACAAACGCATCTACACTATCAGAACGATCACAAACATTCAAAGTATTCCATGTACGATCAAAACGATAAATCATGCAATAGACACACGTGTTCAGGATTTTCCAATCAATAGCAGAATCACCAGTATCCCGCCAAATAGTTAAGAAATATAGGATATTTATGTTCACGTTTTCCTGCCAGCAAAAGAAAATAAATAAATAAATAAAAAAATATTCCGTCATTTAAAAGAGGAAAGGGGAAAGAAAAAAAAAAAAAAAAGGTACGATAAAATGACAACGCCAATAGCACCTTACGCAATAACTTGAAATCCATCTAAAGGTGAATGTCAAGGTCTAGATCAAACCAATAAAGAAAAAAAAAAAGAGTCATACGGGAAAACTTGGCCAAACTCCAAATTGAAACTTTCCCGCTTTCGTTGATGCATCCGAGTTGGCTACCAACTATCAAGTGGAGGAAGGAACTTAATTGCGAAATCTATCTTAAATTTAGGAAGGTACCTCATTCATTGAACTTCATTCTATACGTAGCTCTATTATTGTAATAATGCGCAAACTTGTTAAGACCAAAAGCCACAAAGATCCACAGTGACACCAAGGACATCAATTAAGAGCACAGAAATTATAACAATGATTTATTTAATTACAGGGTGATTATAATTAAATTATTATATTCCCACTTTCAAAATGCTGTAAAAAAGAACTCGTCAAAATGAGTTCAAATTTCAACTGAAGATACTCGAAGAAGGGGAAAACGGTATGGCATCAAAAAAGAAAAGTTTTTAAAAACTTCCACCAATTTTTCTCATTCAATTTGGTCTATGACCTTTCCGTGGTGAATGGCTTTTCCACTAACAGTGTCACAACTGTTGAATGACTTGCAAGTAATTTCTTTCCGCCAAAAAAAACCGAAACTATCAAGCACATTGAATACTACAGTTGAATACTACATTGAATAATACACTAATGGGCAACTCATGCCAAATACGTTGTCATTCCGATTCGAAATACTGCTGGCAGCCAAATTCCCTATCTTTATGCTGCTTACAGCGCCATCTATTAATACACTTTGGAATTTATTTTTGATGTCGTACCGTTTCCCCCTTCTTCAAGTATCTTCAGTTCAATTTTGAACTCATTGTGATGAGTGGTTCTTTTTTTTTTTTTTTTTTTTTTACAGCATTTTCAAAGTGGGACTTTAATCATAATCATCCTGTGTATTTATCATAATTCTTATAAAGAAAGACAAATCCATAATAAATTTAATTTGATACTTGACCATTACACATAGATTTTATTTATTTGAAAAAACAGCACATACAAAAACTTAACATTAGTTTTTGACGCAATTTTACAGTGGCTAAACCTAAAATTTATTCTAAATTTTCATAAATAATTATTTTCCGTTAATATTTTTGGCCAATAAAAATTATTTATATATTACGCTGATCCAAAGAGAATTGAGTATTTTAAATCATGATAACTTTCGTCAACACAATGACTGAAGTTTTAGGGATTATACTATAATTTTGCTCGTTTTTACAGAGGCTGCCCGCCTTGAACCTTCTTCCGGCCAGTTAGATTTATCACATTTTTAAAAAATATATTTATTTTATAATTTCCAAAGTAGTGAAAACCGAATTATTAAAAAAATTCATTATCTGTGCATCCCTATATTCAAAAATTAACTGCCGAAATTATGAGAAAAACTAACTTGATTTTTTAAAATAATATTCTTACGAATATATGACAGATATTGATATATATATATATATATATGACAGATATATAGATAAATTTTTCAATTTGAGAAATCTGGTGCAAAAAGCTGTTAGCGCATTTGGTTCAACTTAACCTGCGAATCGTTACTTTTTTTTTCTTTCTAAAATGAAATTAATTAAACGCAAAACACATTCAAACATAACGGACGCTAACCTGCAGCACCCATTATTATGTGCAAATACCCAAATGGAGATCGATTTGAAGCTAAGTGAAAGAGTGGAGAAACAAATATTGCACTAGTAAAATAAAAAAAATGAAATCATTAAAAAATATTTTCATTTATATTTATATATTTTTTATCTTTCATTTTTAGTGTTATATATTTCTTTACAATGTGCGTTTAGTATCATTATTATTATAGTATCTATGCTTGAATGAAAGAATAATGGTAAACACAATAATAATAACTCATTATGTTTCAGTTTTTCCCTACAAAAAATGTCTATAGTGGGTCTAAATCTAATAGGGGAATATATAATTTTATATGCGGCCCGCGGAATTATGATGTATTTCCAAAGTGGCCCGCAAGATCACTTGGGTTGGCCATCCCTGGTTTACATATTGACTCAAGATGTAATGACTTGGTTTGGTTTGGTTTATAGCTCAACGGTCATCTTGTGCACACGAGGGCTAAACAGACTGGGACCTACAGTCTAAAGTAGATTCCGAATCACTCACAAACATCCATGCCACTGCCAGGATTCGAACCTAGAGCCTGTGGTACCAAAGGCCAGAGCGCTAGCTACTTGGCCATCAGGCCGTTGTAATGATTTGAGTGCATTTTGATCAAAAAGTTACTAAATAAATCCATCATTTTAGTTTCAAGTTATTTAAGTGCCAACAAGACATGGCTTTAAAGGTTAAAGGATGCTCACAAGGAACCCGCGGTCAGTGCATTTCCGCCGTATTATTAAAAAAGCTATTTCGTAAAACATTGGTCGCAGAGCGGCTCGAAAAGAAATACGGCGTGTGTTGTTTTGCAGTTAATTCGAGCAGAAGAAGAAATGGCTCGTGGAGATACGGTTGATGTACTCCAGTGATTAACTTTCCGTTTGAATACAGGCTATTTATTTATATATGCAGAACTCTCAACAGTGCAGCATCCCAAACAAAACAACATTCTTAAAACCAGGGTCCATTAAATGAAAAAAAATGCAGCACGCTTCACCAAGATCAGAGTTCTCTGAGGAAAGAACATTTTTGCGACCACTAAACAATATTTAGTAACTTGTTTGTTCTTTTTTATTATTATTATTATTATTAAACATTTAATCTTCATTCAACTCAAGGTCTCAAATGATAGTTTATTTTAATTGCTGTTGTTAAAATTTTAATTATACTTCCCCCAGGGGCCTGAATGGCCAAGTGGCTAGCGCTCTGGCGATCGGTACAACAGGTATCGGGTTCGAGTCCCGGCGGTGCCATGGATGTTTGTAGTGGTTCGGAATCCATTTTAATCCGTAGGTCCCGGTCCTAATAGGATCGCAGAGCGTTGCGAGGGCATTGTTACTCCGCGTCCGTATCTTCAAGTTACACGCGCCCCCTGGGTAATGCAAAGTGAGTAACGTCTGTGCAGCTCTTGCCTTAAGGCATCCAAGACCAAGCTGTCTAAGTGTTTGCCAGCTGCATTGGAAAAAAAAAAGAACCCCCACCCCCATTTAAGTTAAACGATGAAATAAAATATACAGTAGAACCTCTGTAAATCGAATTTCAAGGACGACGTCAAATAATTTGAGTTATAGAGTTTTCGACTTATGGAGGATTTTCGACATAGCGGATTTTGTAAGGAAATATTCGGCTTGTAGAGGTCTAGATTCTTTCTAACTCATTTTTTGAGTTGAGAGGTAATAAACATGTTTATTTGCAACTTAAAAGTTATATTATGTGCTGCAATAAAAAAAAATCAAAATAATTCCAAATCATCGAGTTGTAAAGGTTGTAAAATCAAACATTGCTAATGTTCGAGATACAGAGGTCCAATTTTTTTTTTTTTTTTTTTTTTTCGAATTACGGAGGGAAAATATATACATAAATGGCTTGTGTGGATTGAATAATTATTTCGACATATAGAGGGTATAAATTTCTAGTAATGGAGCTTTTGGGGCTTGAGGAGAAGGGAACAAAATTTTTTTTTCGAGGTTTTCGACTTAAAGAGGTTTGATTTGGTTTGCCGCTCTACGATCATCTTCTGTCTCACGTGGGCTTAACAGACCGGGACCTAGTTTCAAGTGCATTCCGAACCACTACAAACATCCATGGCACCGCCGGGACTCGAACCCGAACCTAAGTGGTACCGAGCGCCAGAGCGCTAGCCACTCGGCCATTCAGGCCCCTTAAAGAGGTTCTACTGTATATACATATATATTAGTAAGACTTAAAAAAAAAAAAAACCGGAAAATATTCATTTCAAAAAAAAAAAAAAAATTCTTGAACAATTTGGCTTCAGAAAAAACCTTTCTACCACACATGAACTACTGCGAGCTATCAAATTTATTACTGAGGGTTTTCATAACAAATATTTCACGGGTGAGGTATTTATTTTCTGATATTCGGAAAACATTTGACAGAATTTGGATTGGCGGATTACTATATAAACTTATTATTCTCAACTTTCCTCCTCACTTGATTAATCTTATTCGCTCCTATCTTACTCATAGAACTTTTACTGTCAAAGTAAACAAAACTCTCTCTTCTATTAAAAATATTACGACTGGTACTCCACAAGGTAGTAAACTTTCACATCTTCTTTTCTCTATTTTTATTGCTGATATCCCAACTAATCTTAAACTCGTAACTGCTATTTGCGCTGATCATACTGCAATCATTTGTCAAATTTAAAAAACTATAAAATTCTTACCTATCACACTTACTAATCACCTTAAAATTCTCAATAACTGATTCAATAAATGGAAGATTTCTTTAAATGTAGATAAGACTGAAGCTGTTCTCTTCTCTATTGGAAATAAACCTAAAAAACCTGTGATTATGATCAACAATAATATTATCCTTTGGAATAGTCGAAATAAATATTTAGGGGTTGTTCTAGATCAGCATTTAACTTAGAAACTACATTTTCTGCACACCAAAACTAAATTTCGTATTGCCTTCAGAAAGCTCTGCCCACTTATAAATACATATATAAATACTACTCTACCATGATTTCTAGATAACAAAATTCTTCTTTTATACTGCTATGCTTCGCCCAATTCTCACGTACGCTTGCCCGGTTTGGTCTTAATGGAGCTAAATCTAATTTAAAAACGCTTGAAACTTTACAAAATATTGCTACCCTGCAAATTACCTCTGCTAAATGGCTCATGCGCATTTCTGGTATCTATAAAGCTATTAACATTCCTTATTCTTTAAAAGCTTTTCTTAAACACATCTCTATTAAATCTTTTGACACGCTTATTAATCATTAAAATATTGCAATCCAAGAGACGGACTCTTGCGTTCCCAAATATGATATAAAACATCCTCGCAAAATTTTAATTTAGTTCTTTAATATTTTTCTTTGTTTTAAGATAATAAATCAATTTTATTATATCTGCAAATATATTCCGGGTAATTTTCGTTGTTTCAACTGTATTTACCCTGTCATATCGGAGATGAAACCTCCAGGGGCTAAATAGCTCCAAAAAGAATACGTCAACCGTCAGATTATTTTTTTCCCCTGACAATGAAATAAAAAAATTAAAAATATTAGTCAGACTTTTTAAAACGGAATATATTACTTTCAAGTAATCTACTAGTTAATATAATAATAATAATTTCAAGTAAAAATCTACTAGTAATTATAATTTCGAGCCTGACCAGATAAAAAGTAAATTGATATACAAAAATAAAACAATATTAAAAAAAAAAAAAAAAAAAAAGGTTTTTAAAATTTATAATTCCCAGAATAAAATGGCGAGTTAGAAAAAGGGCAGTAATTCAAAATAAATCACGAACTAAGTTTTTAAAATCCTAATTATTATTTTTAAAAAAGATAAATAAATATATTACCTCTTTTTAATAAAATCTGAGCAAATATTTTATTATTAACGAAGGGTAAAAAAATGTCTATTTTAAAACCTTTTTGATGTGAATTTGTTCATTAGAATTTTCATCTATTGAAAAAAAAAAAAAAAAAAAAAAAACTTGTGTGAAAGAGAAAGATAGGAATTTTAAATAATAAACTTTAATAAAAAAAAATATAAAAAAATTGAAGTTGACATATTTGAATTAAAATTGTTTTTTTTTTTATTTTGTTCTGTTTTTTGAGATCCATGTCCGATCTATTATTTGATTTTATAAAATAATTTTCAATTGAAGTTATTTAAAAAAAAAAAAAAAACAGCTTTAAATAATTGAAAATATTTCTTGTCATTACATGAAAAATGCTTTTAACCCCCTTTTTTTTTTTTTTTTTTTTAATTTAGATTATTTAACTTTTGAAAATCATTTACATTTACTTTGCGTTGTACGAATAATGAAATACATAAATAATGAGTGGAAAAACAGTGTAATTAATTAAAAAAAAAAACAATTGTGTAATAATTTTATGAAAAAAAAAAACAAATAATTAAAAAACAATTAATTAAAAAAAAAAACAATTGTGCAATAATTTTATTTAGAGCTTTGTTTTTTAAAACGATTTTGGATTTGAAATATCTTTTCTTAGGTTGATAAATCGGAAACTCAGAGTTAAAAAGAAATTGTATTATTAGACAATTACGCTCATAATGTTTCTTTACCAAGTTCAATAGCCATAATACCATCGAAAATCGTACTTTAATCACTTTCCAATCGACTACGTTTCCATGTGTGGCCTTAATTGGCTTTTTTGAAAAGAGATTGATGATATTTGGATTCAGACATGTAATTGCAAAACTTTAAAAAATTTTACATCCATCCATTCTGGGCTTAATAAAACAAATTCCTTTGTGCACTCGCCATTTCGGTAGGGCATTTTTACTCATGACTTTGGATTGTTAATTATCTGTGGACAGTTTATTTTGTTATTCGAAGGTGATTAGGAATTGCTAACTAAAAGAATGTACCTATTGAAAAGCAACGATCAATTAAGTTGAGCGGTGAAGGCTTATATTCCCCCATATATTTCTTGCACTATTAATTGATTAATGTTTAAGTGCTACGAATTTCATCAAAATTCAAGAAATAATAAATTCCACAAGAATTTTTATACAGATTTAGGCACTTTAGAATTTTGAAAATTGGCTTTTTTTTATTGATATTTTACAAATCTGGATTTCAATTGTTAAGCTTCGCATATTTGACGACATCATGGACCTCATATCAGGACAACATGCTTTTATACTAAGCCAAGAAAAGAAAATCCATAATAAATTTTTTAAGGTTAATATGAAATAAAGAAAATAAATTTTTTTTAAATAATATGCTAAATTAATCCAAAAAGGATTTGCACACCTCAGAAATACACAATATAAATAATAACACGTTATATTGGATACGGTTGGATATGTGCTGTCGTCTTCGATAAATATTATAACGCATTTTTAACTTTAATGAATTTTCGCAGAGAAAAGAAAAGGTTCTATATTTATGTCATAGTTTGTCACGTATCTTTTGTCACAGTTTGTCATACGCTATAGCTTTCTATATTTATGTCCATAAATATAGAAAACTATGTTTAAGAAAAACAAGTAATATATATAAAAAAATTTTTTTCAAGTCAATTCCTTCTTTTTTTTTTTTGTCACTATATTGCAGGAAATCCTTTATAAATGATTTTCATTCATTTTTTAAGTTTATCTGGCGCCATCTGTTGGTAGATACATGCAACTTAAATCTAAAAAAAATAAAACTAAAATTAATTGATTAAATTTAATGAATGAATTAATATTTGGAAAAAAACTGTATTAACAACAAGTTAAAAAAAAAATGTATTTGAACTTGAGTGAATGAATAAAAAGTTTTTTTATGAAAGATTGAAAATTTGAACAAGATATATATATATATATAGGGAGAGTGTGAGATAATAGAAAGAATTTAATAAATTCAATCAATGTCCTTCAAATTTCATATCTTTCAGGAATATACAATGGTTTTGTTACAATAAAATATTGATACTGTTATAAAACATTGATTTTATTATAAAAATATAGTTTTGATGTAACTAAACAAGGAACTATTGTTCTTTTAATTGAGCACCAGACAAAAATACGGCAGGCTCAGGCAAAAATAAAAATTAAACATTTCCATCTAGTTTAAAATAGGTACAACTATTGCAACCGTGCAAACATTCCCTTAAAATTCTAAATGCTCACAAACAAAAAATAAAACTCTTAAATCCTCTTTTTTTAAATCTCGAATTATTATCATTTTTTTTTTTTTTTCTCTTTAAGTGAACGTTTACTATGTCAAACCTAACAAGAAATTAGGTTGAGAGATGTCAGTTAAAAACATTAACTACTCTTCCACTCATTCTATCTCCATTACCAGATTTAAAAGAAACAAGAGAAAAAAAAAAAAAAAAAACCCAGAAAATGACACATTCAAAGGCAACAGGACAAACGCATGACCTCTTGAGATAGCCAGGTCGTACGAGCGAGACAGCCACACAAATGAATGGCTATCTCTCTCCTGGACTTGCAAAACAATATGCTGCCATGTTAACGAGTGAATCAGAGCCGAAAATCTTTGGGGCTAATTAACTCTGAAACTTCCTAGCTGTGGGAATTAAGAATCTACAATTGAAAAAGAAGTGGAGCGAGAAAATATCGAATGGAAAAAAAAAAAAAAAAAAAAAAGGACATAAATTTGTGAACCTTGGAATGAATATTCATGTCACTCGCACGAGGCATGACTCACACCACCATAAAAACTATATAATTACCTAATTGTGGAAGGTATTTTCCCTGGCGCCACATTACGATGCCAAGTTCATTAGAGCAGGTTTAAAGTAAATTTTGTTCACCTTCGCATAAAGTGCGGTCAGAAGGAAATTGTTGTTTAAATAAAATAAAAACCACGGTGGTGATTTTGGTTGATCTATATATATATAAAAAAAGATTTGTAGGAGGAAAAATGCTAATATTTATGACCTTGTTAAATAACCAAAAAAAAAAAAAAAAGAAAAAGTTTTTTAAAAAGAAAATGTCTATCAAAACACTATCATTTTATTTGCTTGTTACTTTTTAATAAGTCACAACAAAAATATACAATTTATGTTGAAGCATCATATTCAGGGCCGGATTTAGATGAAAAGAGGCCCTAGGCTAATGAGGCACTTTCACCTCCCATATTTAAGTTTGTAAATTACATGAGAGATAATAAAATACATCATTACCGTGATATATATCAATATTATTAAATGAAACATGTTGTGATTGGTACTAATCTTGATAAAAAGTGTGGCACGGATAATAAATAAAAAAAGTCGAGAAAACTTATTTGGACATTTTCTTAACCAATACATTTTTATGTTTGTTTGTTAGTCATATGTGTAGAATTTGTCCTTATTTTCGATTCAGTGTTTTAGTGTTTACTGTTTTTAGAATAGCGTAATCCTGATTTTGCTAACAATTGAAATGTAGGCCCCTCTTGATCTTGAGGCTCTAAGCTGAAGTCTAGTTAGCCTATAGGAAAATCTGGCCCTGGTCATATTAGTGAATTATTATCTAACATCAAAGGAAAAGTGTGGGAGACAATTGCGGTTGACTGGAAACAAGTAATATAAAAAAAAAAAATTTTAAGTCAATTCCTACTTTTTTTCACTCTACTGCAGAAAATCCTTTATAAATAATTTTCCTTTAGTTTTTTAAAATTTATCTGGCGCCATCTATTGGTAGATACATGCAACTCAAATCTAAAAAAACTCTAATTAATTAATTAAATTTAATGAAATGAATTAATATTTGAAAGAACTGTATTAACATTCAGTGTCATCCACAACAAGTTCAAAAGAAATGCATTTGAACTTGAGTGGATGAATAAAAAGTATTTTATGAACGATTGAAAATTTGAACAAGATATATATAGGGAGAGTGTGAGCTTATAGAAGGAATTGAAAAATTGAGTGGAAACTCTTTGCCAATTTTAGTTTAAGAACTGGGCACGACTGGCTGATCGAACATCCTGCCTCAGCGGGGGTTGAGAACTCTGATTTATGTGTTTTATGTAAAACAGAGAAAATAAATAAGGCCCATCTACTCGTTGGCTCGGGACTGGATTCTAACTTACAACAGAATGGCGATTTGTGTACTGTTTCCTGGAGGGCCAGAGAAAACATGTCCTGATCACAAGGAACTTTAATTATAGTGCTTCTAGCTTTTAAAATATTTATCCATAGCACATTTAGCTTGTTAGTAACTTTTTAGTCGTTTTTGTAAAGAATGTCTGGTCTTTTCCCTTTGTAATTCTGATTTCTTTTTAGCTCCTTTTTGTTTCTACGGTAAGTGGCCAATTTGTATGGACCGAGTTCCAATAAAGACATAGGTAAAACAACAACAACATGTTGAAGAATCATTGTAGCCAATCACATAGACAAGCAATTATTGAATGCAGCACAATTCTTTAATGTTACATGTAACACAATAGTGTTGCATTCCTAATCTATGATTGTTTAATCATATTCGTCCAATTAATTTACGAAGCTTTTGTGAATCATAATTCATGTAATGTTTCTTAAACATCTTTTGTAAATTAAGAATGAAATTGACAATATTACTCATCTGCAAGGATGGCCTTCTAAGCGCATGGCGATCCACGTTGAATTTCATCAATCGACTCAAAACGGTGTCCCCGGAGTGGTCTTTTGGGTTTACGGAATAGTCAGAAGTCGCACAGTGTGAATACGGTGGTTGTGGAACGATATGGGTTTCATTTTTGGCGAAAAGGTCACGAAGAATCAATGCAGTGTGAGCCGGCGCAATCAGTGTTTTCGGTACCAATCGAGATTTGACGTGTTTGAGGACCAAAATGGAATGGACCGATCCTTTTGAAATTCCGACATCATCAGCAAGATCTCTAATTGCTAATCGCCGATTTGCAAACACCCAATCTTTAAAATTTTTGAACGTGAGATTCGTCGGTTGAGGTAGATAGTCGACAAGAGGGCTCTTCGTCTTCAACGTGTTCTCTGCCGTCTTTTGAACTGTTAATACTACTTGTAAACATTTCTTTCCGATATAGGAATGCTCACCGAATGCCTTCTGCAACATTCTATACGTTTCCGCAAACAAAATGGAATGCAAGTTCTTTGCTCAATTAATTCAGACATTTCGAATATCGCCGGAATCAGTTTTCGCGAAACAAAATCAAAATCAAGCGTAACTCAAGCACTAATGAATACTTTGACGTGAAATTTCAAACAGATGTCAAGGACAGTGCCAACAACCTAAAAAAGAAGAAAAAAAAAAAAAAAAAAAATTAAAATTCCATAAGCCCCTGGAATTTTTAATTGACAATTACTTTATTTTATTTTTTGGACACGGGCCTGAATGGCCGAGTGGCTAGCGCTCTGGCGCTCGGTACCACAGGTATCGGGTTCGAGTCCCGGCGGTGCCATGGATGTTTGTAGTGGTTCGGAATCCACTTTAAACTGTAGGTCCCGGTCTAATAGGATCGTAGTGCGTTGCGGGAGCATTGTTACTCTGCGTCCGTATCTTCAAGTTACACGTGCCCCCTGGATCATGCAAAGTGAGTAGTACGTCTGTGCAGCGCTTGCCTTAAGGCATCCAAGACCAAGCTGTCTGAGTGTTTGCCAGCTGCATTAGTACAAAAAAAAAAAAAAAAAACTTTTGGACACAGTAGAATAAGAAAATGTCACAACATATTCCATTTGGCGATAAATGAATAAATTGCAGTGAAATCTATTCATGGTGACACTTAACACCAAAAAGTTTCGACGGAAAAGAAAGATGCCAAAAAAAAACTTAAACACACAAATGTTTTTGAACAATCAAAATCCGATTAAATTAAATCTGAAGGGGTGGCCGTAAAAAAGGGTGGCCAACAATTCCGAGAAAAGGTAACTCCAACAACAGCAGGTTCAAAAAAACAAAGATTATAGTAAGAAGAAAAAGAAAAAAAAAATGAAATTTGTTTGTTGTTTTAATTTCTTAGAATATGGCAGAAGAACTATTATTTGTCTTCCCCTTTTCCACGAAAAATTTCTAATTTCATCAAACTATAAAACTAAAAACTTGCATCGAAAATCATTGAATCGTTAAATGCATGTGTACCACTCTGGGGGCCGTATAGGTGAATATCTAAAGGAAGATTTTAGTATTTTTCTTCAGAAGATTTTTAAAAAAGGTACTACTGTGTCCAAAAGTGCCTATTTTCAATTTAAAATTCTCGGGGCTTATGGAATTTCAATTTTTTTTTTTTTTTTTTTTTTTTTGGTTGCTGACACTGTCCTTGGCATATGTGTGAAATTGGGCTTCAGAATATTTATTAGTGTTTGTGTTACGCTTGGCTTTGTGAGACGCTAAAACGGATTCCAGCGATTTTTGAAATGTCTGAATGAATTGAGAAAAGAACTTGCATTCGATTTTGTTTGCGGAAACGTATAGAATGTTGCAGAAGGCATTCGGTGAGAGTTCCTATATCGGAAAGAAATGTTTACAAGTGGTATAAACAGTTCAAAGCAGGCAGAGAACGCGTTGAAGACGAAGAGCCCTCTGGCAAACCATCAACCTCAACCGACGAAGCTCACGTCCAAAAATTAAAGATTTGGTTTTGCTGAAAAAAAAAAAAGTTCCACCGATTTTCTCATCTAATTTGGTATGATCTTGCCGTGGTAGATGGGCTTTCCACTAACAGTGACGCAACTGTTGAACTGACTTCAATTGACTTGGAATTCCTTTTTTTCCCGTCAAAAACCGAAACAATCAAGCACATCGAACACAGCAGTTGATTTAATGTGTAACTCATGCCAAATACGTTGTCATTCCGATTCAAAATATCACTGGCAGCCCAATTCACTTTCTTTATGCCGCTTACTGCGCCATCTATTAATACACTTTTAAACTTTTTTTCTGATGCCGTACTGTTTCCCCCTTCTTCTACTATATTCAGCTCAAATTCATGGTGGCGAGTGGTTCTTTTTTACAGCATTTGAAAGTGGGACTTTAATTTTAATCACTCTGTATATGAAAATGTTGAATAAGATACAGTGGAAACAATTTAAATGATAACCAGAAATAAATCCTGCGAAATAGAGACATAAATTTGATTATATAGTTAAATATATTTGTGGAAAAAAAAAAAAATTAGGCATTCAAATTTCACGAACATTTTAAAAATAAATAAAGGTGGATGTTATGGGCGAATTACTAGCGAAAGACCTTGGCTCAAGAAGACTAGTAGGCGAGGAAGACAAAAAAGACTAGAACAAAATGATTGTTCTGGAAGGATCTCTACATTCATAATAATACAATGAATTTAGGTTTCGAAACAGTTTCAGACATTAAAACAAAACACGAAAAAAAAAAAAAAAATAATAATAATTAAATGTAGAAAAGTTCAGTTTTAGAGTTGGACTTAAATTACTTTATATCAGTGGATTCGTAATATTCCGGATAAGTGAACCGGGTAGCTGGTATATAGTTTACGCTCTACGGTCATTTTGTGTCCACGAGTGACACCGGGATTACACTACATTTAAAGTGGACACAGACACTACATTTGAAAGTGGAATCCGAACCACTCACAAACATCCATGCCACCGCCAGAACTCGAACATGAAACCTGTGATACCAAAATGTGGTTTGTCGCTCTACGTTCATTTTGTGGAAACTTTGGGCTAATTAGACCGGGACCTACAGTTTAACGTGGATTCTGAATCATTAACAAACATCCGTGCCACCGCCAAGATTCGAATCTGAAGCTTGTGGTACATAAGACCACAGCGCCAAACAATTGGCCATCAGGTAGCCGGGTATCTGGTATGAGTACGCTTGGATTTATTGGGAACATTGCAGTATTAACGAATAAATGTATCTTTCACCAAAATAACGATATAAATCATGGCTATGAATATAAAACCACTCCTACTAAATGTTGCAAAATATTTTGAAATCCCAATAGAATTGTTTGATTCGAATATCTTAAAAATATTTTCCGGTAGAGTTGAAAAAATCCCAGCATAAAACTTGGGCTAATAAGTACTAGTTCCCTTTAATAAAAAAAAAAAAATAAATAACAAAACGATATTTGCTTAAATTTAAAAATATCATGTGAACAACTTTCATACAACAATTTTTTTTTCGTTCCCACGAACATAATAGTATTGAATTTATCAAGGTTTTCTATTTTTATACGAAAATATAACCCTGATTTCAGGTATAAAACAAAGTTTAGAGGACAATTAAAGGTTATATTTTCTGGTTGTGCAATTACGGTTTAAGGAATTGTATTCCCTTAGGAGGCGGCGCTAAAAAAAAAGAGAGAAAAAAAAAAAAAAGGAATATTCCGAAAAGGGATGCGATGAAGCAACGTGACCTTGAAAAATCAGAGTCTGTAATTGCGGATTGAAAGAAAAAATATGTCGGGCGTCAAAAGAAGCAAGTTGATCCCACATAAAAATAAAAGTTTTGTTTAAATCTGTAATGCCACAGGAATCACGTAAAATGTATTGCCAATGACCAACATTACCGTATAAATGTTTTTTTCAATTCCTACCATTAGTTCACACTCTCCCCCCCCCATATATATTTATATATCTTGTTCACATTTTCAATCGTTCATAAAACAATTTGAACAATGAATTTTAGTAATTTTATTTTCATTCCTTACACTGATAACTGATCATATGTTATTGATTTTAAAATGATCACGATTTAAATAAATGGTACAGAAAACACGAAAATAACATAATCATTTTCATTTAAAAAAAAAAAATATTTATTTTAAAAGTGTATGTCCTAATTAAAAATTGAACAAACAATTTTTTCCCCTCAAAAAAAAAAAAAAAAAAAACTCTAGCAGAGCATTCAATTATAGAAATTTAACACGCCAATCTATAATCAAACCTAAAATCTTTTTTCAATTCCTTCTATTAGCTCAGACTCTTCCTATATATATCTTGTTCAAATTTTCAATCGTTCATAAAATACTTTTTTATTCCTCCACTCAAGTTCAAATAAATTTTTTTAAACTTGTAGTGGATGACACTGGATGTTAATACAGTCTTTTCAAATATTAATTCAGTAATTAAATTGAATTAATTCATTTTAGTTTTTTTTTTTTAGATTTAAGTTGCATGTATCTAATAATAGATGGCGCCATATGCAAGAGAAAAATTTCAACTTTATTTATAAAAGTCTTTTTCTGCAATATAGTGGAAAAAAAAAAAATTGGAATTGACTTTAAAAAAATTATATTACTTGTTTTACCATACAACAACAAACAGACTACATATATATATATATATATATATATATATATATATATATATACCATATAAATTTTTTTCCGATAGAGAATTAATGATTGATGATTTAGTTTAAGTACAAACACCTTGTAATTTATTTAAGCATGTATGTTGAAAACAGTTTATTTGTTTTGAAGTAAGTGTAGCATAGAAACAATAACGAAACTTTCAACATCGTGCAGATTGTGCAACCAGATTGTAACAGGGTATGGTTGGGTTGTGGTACTTGTGGCATATGCCGGAGAACTTCACAGTTTTATTTACACATGTACATAAACCACACAGATGCAATTAGAGACATGCAATGTTTAACACATTTAAAGATAGATCATTATAGTTTCGTGAAAACACTCCACCTCTGCTAAGCGCACGGCGACAGAAATATACTTTCTCTCTTGGTGTGAGTCTGTAAGCCAACTAAGCGCCGGGATACGCTAAATATATTTTCTCTTAAGATGAGAGACTATAAACTAAACGTTTCTCAACTGGTGGGCAGGTCACACTGTATTTCCTCCCGGGTGACAGTCTCGAGGCCTACTTTTACCAGTGTGTAGGAAGAAGCATGATTACAGTGTCATATTTAAATTGCAATAGCAAAATTATTAGTATGGCTTTTAGCCTACTTTAATATGCGCTAGCAAAATTGTTCGCAAATGAAAATAATTCGCAGAATAATAAGGTATTATGCATGCATCTAAGCTTAAGTCTTAGCAATACTGACTCAAACACTTATTAAACGGAAACACGAGGATCGGAGCTCAAGATAATGAGGCATTTTGGATACTACGTGTTTCTTTCCAAAATAAAAAAAAAAAAAAAAAAAAAATTTAATACTAAGAATATAAATGAAAATAAAAATATTAATAAAAGTTTAAAAATACCACTAGAAAAAAAAAAGTGAAAGATAATTACAGTTCCTAAAAATCACTAAAAAATGAAACTACCAAAGTAAAAATACGTGGACGATAGCTATGTAAACGATAAGTAAGTATTTGTATGCTAATGCAACTCAAGACTCCTCTAGTTTAACAAAATAGGATAAGGAAACAATACAATCTACTTCAATGATGCTCAAGAATAGCTCGTTATCTTACAAACACAAAAAAATGACGTGAGGTACTGATGTGCGATGTTCTTTATTTCTATTTCCCACAACTTAATCGATTTTTCCCTTTAATAAGGAAAACATTAGCTCAGAAGAAGAAGAAAAATAGGTTAAATGGAGACATTTAAATGTCACAGTCATCAGACCTTTGAATATCATCGTCGAGGAAAAGAAATTGCACTAAACTGATTCAAACTGCATGGGACTTTTAATGAAATACTATTGCATTGTTTTGGAAGTGTAATAGGTAGGTAAACGTTCAAACAGTCTGCATTAGTACGGAGTGTAACCTTTATTTTAAAGCAAGGGTGGCCAACAAGCGGCATTTTTCCGGCCTGTGAGATTCATCACACTTTTGCAAAATGTATTTCATAATGGCCAAAGTAGTGTAAACCAATGTATTAAAAAATACAGTATGTGTACATCAATGATCCAATTTCAGAAATCTGGCACAAAAAGTTGTTAGCGTTTTTGGCTCAACTTACACCAGCGAATCGTTTTTTTTCGAAAATGAAATTGACCAACACAAAAACACGCTCAAACATAACAACCGCTAACCAACTACACTAATTACAACGTGCTAATACCCAAATTAAGAACGAATTTCAAAAAGCTAAATGACAGAGTGGTGAAACAAATATCGCACCAGTAAATAAATATTTTTTATTTCATTTATATTTATATATTTTTTTACATTTAAGTTTTAGTGTTACATATTTCTTTACAGTGTGCGTTTAGTATCATTATTATTATATTATTTATGCTTACATGTAAACAAAATAGTAAAAACTCATTCTGTTTCAATTTTTCACACCAAATAATGTCTATAGTGGGTCTAAATCTAATATAGGGATATATAATTTTATATACGGCCCATGGAGTTAGAATGCATTTCCAAAGTGGTCCCGCAATATCATTTGGGTTGGCCAGCCCAGTTTTAAAGTATACCAGATAACATGAGCTAGGAAATTTCTATAATGATGTTTTTGCAACTTTTAATCAGAGAGAAATTTAGATAAAAGAATTACGTCTTATTGATACATGTATGTGTTTCAAATAACACGCATATTATTATTATTATTATTATTATTTTTTTTTTTACTTTTCATTTATATATTATTTAATTATATAGTAGAACAGGTTAATCGAAATAGAGAAAGTTAAAAAAAAAAAAAATTAAAAAAAAAAAAAAAAAAAAAAAACTGAGCTGCAAAGTTACCGTTACTATGCCAAAGATCTGCAAGTTAAATCTGTCAATTAGAAACTCTCTACACTGGACTTGGTGAGGTTTGGTTTGTCGCTCTGTGGTCCTTTTTGCACATTTTAGACTAATTAGACCAGGACTTACAATAGAGATGGCGGTGTAAGCGGCATAAAGAAAATGAATTTGACTGCCAGCGATATTTTGAATCGAAATTACGAATTGAATTGAATTGAATTGAATTTGGCATGAGTTATACATTAAACCAACTGTAGTGTTCAATGAGCTTGATTGCTTCCGTTTTTCGACGGAAAAATGACTTCCAAGTCATTCAACAGTTGTGGCACAATTAGTGGAGGGCCCATCCACCACGGCAAGGTCATACCAAATTGGATGGGAAAAATCGGTGGAACGTGTTTTGGAACTTTTTTTGATGCCATACCGTTTCCCCCTTCTTCATGTATCTTCATTTCAAATTTGAACTCATTGTGAGGAGTGGTTCTTTTTTTTTTTTTACAGCATTTTGAAAGTGTGACTTTAATTATAATCCCCTGTATACGCATTTTACGCATTTTAATATGTGGTAATACTAAAAGTGGGTATTGCGTAACAAGTATTCGGAGGTGCCTTCATGATATATCCCTAAATCAACAACAATGTCCCTAAATCAAGTGCCAAGCGTAAAAAATAATTCCTACTTAATATGAATCAAAATCCATTTATTCAATAAGTAATAAATAGAAAGAAACAATATTAACAATTTAGCAATAAAAACTTAGAAGCCAATTGTAAATTAATGAACATGAGCACGTCAAATAAACACTAAGAGAAACTGTAACTGAAACATTCAATAATAAACTTTTAATAAATATTAAGCTTTAGTTGGCGCCAAAATTAAAACACTACGCTGTAAATGAATAAAAAATAATTTCCTTACACTGTTAGTGAAAAATAAACTTTTACTGGTAGTTAGAAAGTGATTAGAATTCAAGAAATTTAAATTCAAGGCCGAATGATAACTTGATACATGCATGGCTAGAGGGAAAAAAAAAAACTTCCTTAAAACACTTCGCAGGAATAATAATTACGTTCGTTAAATATAAAGGGAAAAAAACAATCACAATATGCTTATGCAATTAAATTTGGATTATCAAATGCATGAATGGCGAATAATTGAATTGCATATCTTCGTTTATTTCACTATTTAATTGATTTAATTCTGATGCAAAGGTAAAACAAATGTTCTGTAAAATAATATTAATTAAAAAAAAATCTTTTAAAAGATTTCACTAATGCTTAACACATTTTTTTGAGTAATTTCGAAATCAATTATTTTTAATGAAAGTTAAAAGGGGGGGAATTAATAAAATATAGGTTTGTTATGAGAAAAAAATTTTTTTTTTTGTCAATGAATTGGCGAAAGACTACATAAAACATTGTAAAAAGAATCAACAATTAATGATTTCCTTTTCGTTCAAATCATAAAATTAAAAAAAAATAATAATAAAGGAAATTTTTTTAAAAAAATATGAGTTGAAACAAGTTAATAGCTACAAAATTGCTGAATGAATTGAGAGTTCAAATAAAAAGAAAATTAGTGCAATAAATGCAATTTTTCACAAGTAATCTCTATGAAATTTCATTATTAAATATAATCAGACTTTTATAGTAAAATGGCTACAATAAAATTTGAGGTTTGGTTTATTTTGTCGCTTGAAGGACATTTTTTGTTCACTCTAGGATAATTACACCGTGATATACAATTTCACGTGGATTCCGAACCATTAACTAACATCCACGCCACCGCCAGGATTCGAACCTGAAGCCTGTGGTACCAAATGCCAGGGCGCTAGTCAATTGGCCATCAGATCGCTATAAAATTTGAGAATATTAACAATGAAACAACGAAAGTCGTAATTAGTATATTAAGATAATGAAAATGTCTTCTGAGGATCAACTATGTTTATTTAGGGTTTGATGGCCCAATGGATACCGCTCTATTTTTCGGGTTCGAATCCCAGCTGTGCCATGGAGGTTTGTAGAGATTCAGAATCCACTTTAAGTCGTAGGTCCCGGTCTCATATATCCGTAGAGCGTCACAGAGCCCAATCAGACTTCTTCTTACCCACATCATTCCCAAACTGTATAGGGGCAACTCAGCTCTAGGCACAGTGATGTGGTGTGGTGTAGTAGCAGTAGTCAAGTTTAGTGATAAGAGTTTTTTTTTTCATGTAGTCCACGTAGTATTTCGATAGTTTTTTAGTATTATTAGTTAATTTTGTTATGTGTTATATACTTTTATAATAGTTTGTGTAATTAATCTAAGCCCCATCCATCTGTCCTGTATTGTGTTGCTTGCATGAGCTTTTTCAAATGACTTACCACACAAGTATTTTTCCCCAAGCTCATCAGTGACTATGTAAACAACAGCATCTCTAAGGTGACTGACGTGCTTTTTCTGTGGGGGTACCGCAGGCTTCAGGTTCAAATCCTGGGGAGCATGGATGTTTGTCAGTGGTTCAAATTCCACTTTAAATTGTAGGTTACGGTTTAATTAGTCTAAAGTATGCACAAAATAACCGTAGAGCTACAAACAGACCAATTCCGATTTCGATTTTTTCTCTTATACATTTAAAGTTTCTCATTCAGATGTTATATTCTATTCATATGCCTCTATTCTACGCTATTTGTATTTGTAAGTATCTGGATTAAATAGACACGTAGTCAGAATTACCGGATGCAACAAAATTATTTAAAAAACCAGGAGAGAATTCAATGTAACCTTTCAATGTAAATGCATAAATTTACAAATTTTGATACGAGCATTCTTGATACATCTAATTGAATTGTCTAATAAATCAATTTTCATGCCTTATGGTGGCAAAGCATTTAATTTTTAAATTAATAGCAGAGTTAGCAGAGCAGAGAATTAATTAATTAATAGTAGTGCATTTCACTGCTTTAGTTACTACAAATTAATACACTCTGATGAACATAATATTTCCCATATTCAAATACAATTTTTTATGGTGTTATATTTGATGAACAACTTAGAATATCATACACCAAAGAGTTTGGTTTAGCTTTTACCATCAGAGTGACTTAAAAAATATTGAGAATAGCAGAAATCAACAAGAAGTTTAGTTCAGATTTCGAGGAAAAACCGTGGGATGGCGAAGGCATGCTGACACAGCAGTTTTGGATCGGAGATGGTTTCAGCCTTTGAGAATATTCCTCGCCGATGTTTTGGTGCGGCCTGATGGCCAATTGGCTAGCGCTCTAGCCTTTGGTACCACAGGCTTCAGGTTCGAATCTGAGGTTCGAATCCCTGATATATAATATATATATATATATATATAAATATATATATATATATATATATTGTTATAAAATTGTTAAAATAAAAATAAAATAAATAAAATCATAACATTAATTAATTTCTTTTTTTGGTAAGCTCTACTCAAGACATAGTAAAAGTGTGGTCTAGCTAGTGCTAAAAAAATACAATATAAACAGTAATTTCTATGAAATGTGAGAAGTCACAAGAAATAGACGTTGTCTCATGATCATAGTTGTCAGATAGATTGATGTTGTCTCACAATTATTAGATCGAAGATTGACGTTGTCTCGCATTGTTAGCAGCCTGATGGCCAATTGGCCTCTGGTATCACAGGTTTAAGGTTAGAATCCTGGCAGTGGCATGGATGTTTGCTAGTGGTTCGGAATCCACTTTAAACTGTAAGTCCTGGTCTGTTTAGCCTAAAGTGTGTACAAGATGACCGTAGAGCGAAAAAACCAAACCAAACTTACGTTTTTTGCTAAGGTTAATTACTATAGTAATTAAATATCAATAAATGTGTTGTTGAACGAGATTTGTGAAGTTTCCTTACTGTTGAATTCATTGTAAATATTGTAACGAAAAAATAACGCCTACATTAGTTTTAATAATTAAAAATTGAACATTTTATCGAAACTGAAATACAGGAAAAAAAAAGTAATTTCACCTCAAAACCGACACGAGTCTCAATCTTAAAAACTTCCAAACAAATAATTGCTTCAACACAAATTCCACCCACTCCTGACCGATTCTTTTATTTATTTATTTACTTTTTTCATACAAAAAAAAAAAAAAAAAAAAAAAATTGCTTCCTGAATAATTCTGAGGCGCGAGATGTTCGCACGGCAGGTGACTGGAAGAAAATTGCGGCAACCCAACGACCTGGTGACACGGCTCGAGCTGTTTGCATAAAAGTTGCGCTTGTCCAAACGTTGCGCAACCGCAATCACTGAATATGTCTATATATTTTTTTATTTTTAAGGCGATTGTGCTTCCTTGTTGAAGTCTGCTCTGTCGTCATGTCGTCACCTGCCTCCCAAAAGATGTTTTTTATTTTATTTATTCTAATTGAAAGAGACATAGAGAGAAAGATTATGCGGATGAAGGGAACTGGTGCATCGCATGATAGGAGGAGCGCATTGTTGTTTTGTGCTGAACCTCCTCGGTTTCTTGATTTCAAAGTCAAATGAAATTCTGTTAAAAGAGTGTTGGAAATTGTGAAATCTTCAGTTTGGACATTTATCCCTTATGCCTAGAAAATTTAAGATATCTCTAATACCAACTTTTGTAAAATGGGCCTGAATGGCAATGGCTAGCGCTCTGGCACTTACCACATGTTTCATTTTCCCGGCGGTGCCACGGATGTTTAAAGTGGTTCGGAATCCAGAGTCTAATAGGATCGTATGAGAATTGCGGGGCATTGTTACTCCGCGTCCGTGGCTTATCTTCAAGTTAACGCGCCCCTTGAGTAATGCAAAAGTGAGTAACGTCTGTGCAGCGCTTGTCTTAAGGCACCCAAGACCAAGCTGTCTAAGTGTTTGCCAGCTGCATTAGAAAGAAAAAAAAAAAACTAACTTTTGCCAAAAATTTTATCAATGTGGTCATTTCATTTCATTTTCAAACGGGTAGCATGTAAAATTATATATCCCTTATTAGATTTAGACCCACTATGGACAATTTTTGGAGTGAAAATTGAAAAATAACGAGTTATTATTTTTTGTGTTTATCATTATTCTTACATGTAAACATAGATGATATAATAATAAAGATACTAAAAGACACATTGTAAAGAAATATATAACACTAAAAACGAAATATAAAAAATATATAACACTAAAAATGAAATATAAAAAATATATAACACTAAAAATAAAGAAATACATAACACTCAAAATGAAATATAAAAAAATATATATAAAATAAAAAAAAAAAAAATGAAATCATTAAAGAATATTTATTTCACTAGTGCGATATTTATTTCTCCACTCTTTCATTTAGTTTTCGCAAATCGATCTCAATTTGGGTATTTTCACAACGTAATGGGTGTTGCAGGTTAGCGTCCGTAATGTTTGGTCAATTTCATTTTAGAAAAAAAAAAAACTATTCGGAGATGTAAATTGAACCAAAAGCGCTAACAACTTTTGGTGCCAGATTTCTCAAATTGGATCACATTGATGCACACATACTGTATTTTCTTAATACATTGGTTTTCACTACTTTGGCCATCATAAAATAAGTATAATTTGTAAAAGTGTGATAAAAATATCACGGGCAGCAAAAAATGTTCCAGGCCGGCCGGCCACCCCTGCTATAGACTGAAACCTAAGTGATGAAAAATAATGATAATAAATAAAATGGTGAAAACAATTAAGGTAATAGTACAAAACTTCTTTTTTTTTCTGAATAAGTTACACAAGGCAATTTAAAAAAATGCCTGAATATTCAGAAATCCATTAAATCCATTTTTATCCGCCTTTTTCCTTTTAAATCCGTAAATAAAATCCAGACGAAAAGATACATGATAGTTGACAGGCATGCTAATACCTCATTGTCACTTTATTAACTTAATAGCAATATAATGATTATAACGAATAGTTTTCTTAATAATGATAAATGGGGCCTGAATGGCTAGCGCTCGGTACCACAGGTTTCGGGTTCGAATCCCGGCGGTGCCATGGATGTTGTAGTGGTTCGGAATCCACTTTAAACCGTAGGTCCCGGTCTAACAGGATCGTAGAGCGGGGGCATTGCTACTCCGCGTCGGTGGCATGGGCGCTAGGAAGAAAAATATCGGACGATAAAAAAACGTTATGTAAAAACTCTCTATTATCTCTAGTTTTTACTGTATAAGAGATTGGTTGGTTTGTTTGTCCTTTTTTTCAACTTTAAGAAAAAAGACCTGTATACCTTTGCAAATCAAATAAATTATAAGAATTGTTGTTGAAAAATACCTGGCTGGCAATGGCCAGTTAATCTTTCATGCCACAAACAAGGTGGACCGCTGTTACTCATTTAACACTACCCGGGCATGCATGTAGGTTGAAGATATGGTTCGGAATCCACTTTAAACTACTTCCCGCTCCTAATAGACCAGGATCGTAAAGCGTTGCGGGGGGCATTGTTACTCCGCGTCTGTGGATTATCTTAAACCTTACACGCGCCCCCTGGGTAATGCGAAGTGAGTTACGTCTGTCAGCCTAATTTGAACTTAATTATAAAGACAAGTCTCTAAATGTTTAAAGCTGCATTAGAAAACAAAAAAAAAATGATAAATTATTTTAATTGCAGATAATAATAAATTATAAGAATTGTTGTTCTCCAAATGCAGCTGGAATATAAGAAGTTAATTTTATGCCACAAACAACTATGGGCTAAGGTCTGGATCCTGTTACTCATTTAAACTACCTCAATTTAACAAACGACAAGATCGTTGAAGATATTCTACAAAAGCAGTAACACTAATCTTCACAATACCCTACGATCCTGTTGACCGGGATCTAAATATGCTTAAAGTGGAAAAGAACCTCTACAATCATTCATGGCACCGGCGGAAAAACTTGACCTTCGAAATCTGTGATACCAGGCTCCAGAGCGCTAGCCACTCGGCCATCATACCCTAATAAGAACTTAATTATAGAATTATTTGTTCTTTACCCAATGTTTAAATACTGTTATTAGCTAAAACAAAACAAACAATAAAAATAAATAATCTTTTAATATACCACAGATAACATAGACATATTCCACATTTTGAAAATTCAAAATTATTTCAACTCAATAATTAACAAACAACTAGAAAAAACTATGGTTCCATATAAGAATTCAACGTTTGTGGATCCTCATGAAAAATTAAACTCCATCAATTTAACAAAAAACATTTGATTCTCGGTATAAATAATCTTACAAAAGCATCAGAATTTTGAAAAAAAATGACCGAGTGAACCAACGACAACAACAATAAAAACTTGACGGCAAGTAGAAATTTTTGACGTTTTTATCGAAAAGAGAAGATATAGCAACAACAGGTACTGCAGATGAAAAACTTGACCTTCGAAAGAGAAAGTCAATGCACAGGTATGAGAGTAAAGGATTCAAGGTTAACGACATGGATTTCTTTTTCTTTTCCTACCTTAAAGCTTCGATCTAAAAAGGCAAAAGATTGATTAATCAAATTACCCAGAGAGTTCTACCCTGATTTTATAATGGTCGGCTTCATGGTTAAAATATTCACGCAATTAGCTAAATACCATTAGCAACAGCATTTAATCACATTTTTTCACAATGTTCCGAGTTGCTTGTAAGGTGCCCTCAAGTGAACAATAAGGAAGATTTGATTATCAATATACAGGAAGCACAGGTGCAAAAAAATAAACGATTGACAAAAAACGTGCAGTGTTCGGTACTGGTGAAAAATTTAAAATATGACCGTAGAATAAAATGAAGTTTTACTAGAACTGGGTTTAGAATTTTGTTACAAATTTCACATTATGAAAAATTATATAAAAACATTTGACGACATTATAATGTTATCGGTATTTTTCAAGTGTCAATAAAACATTTGATTCTCGGTATACAGGTCTAATTAGCTTAAAGTGTGAAAAAAAAATGACCGTAGAGCGGCAAACCAAACCAATCTCAGTATACAGTAAAAACTAGAGATAATTAATCGAGTTTTTCAGAAAAACATTTTTTTATCGTCCGATATTTTTCTTCCTAGCGCCCATGCTCATAAGAAACATTGTGCCTATTACGCAACTATCTGTATATCACATTTGATTACAGGTCTATGAGCATGCGCACAAAAGAAAAAAAATATTATTGAACTACTATTGAAACACCAATCTCAGTGACCGATTAATTAGAGATTTCTGCATAAAAAGCCCGTTATCAAAAACTCTCTAATTAATATATTATAAAAAATAATTTCAAAAATTAAAAATTTATAATATTAAAAAAAAAAAACATCTCAATGACGAAATTCTTTTTGTAAATTATTTGTAAAAATCATTAGCATAAAAGCATTTGATTCACATTTGATCAGCTCTCAGTATAGTCTGACCTCTGTGTCCCCCAGGTATTCTCAAGTGATAATAAAAGCATTTGATTATCAATATACAGGTTTTTGGCTTAGCCTAAATTTGCAACAACAAAATAATCGTAGAGAGACAAACCAAACTTATCTCAGTATACAGCAAAAAACTAGAGACAATTAAGCGTCCAGAAAAACGTTTCAATAATGATTCTCCACAATTTATAATCAAAAACAATGAAGAAATTAAAACTTTAAAATTTATTAATTACAAAAATTAAATCTTTATTAATTTTGAAATTGCAAATATGGCGAAACACATTGTTGGACATAATACCTACACAGGATCAAAACGCAAAGTAAACAAATTAAATACGTACACGTTTTAATCATTAAAGTTTGTTTTTTTCAATCTAGAGTGATTTTTTGTTATATATTCCCCTTAAAACTATATTGAGGTTCAACAATCCAACACGCTCAATCAGTTAAACAACGCTTACTGTACTTAGCGTTTTATATTAAAGAATTGTGAGCATTAATCATGATAACTTTTACACTAGCTTTTAGACTGTTAATTTTCATTCAAAAGTATTACGAAATAATTTACGAAATCATGTGATTTTCGAAATATGCGATATCTTCAATAATCATTCTTAAAAGCTCACGATTAGCAATTATTTGAAAATTTGTTTTTAATTCAAAACCACTTGGACAAACATCCATCGCTTAGCACCACCGGCACTCGGACGCGGAGTAACACTACCCCCGAAACCTTATTGACCGGTACGGTTTAAGATTCGAACCACCAAATCCGACCACCGGGCGAAACGTGCGGCCCATTCAGACGATTTCATGGATACTTGATTTAAGTATGATGTGGCATGCATATATTCATATATATATGAATTCTAAACACTCATTAATGCAAGATAAAGCAAATCTTTTATATCTGCTACTAATTGAAGAATAACGAACAGATTTTTATTTTTATATATAAAAGAAAATAGCAATATTTTTACTGATTTTTTTTATCTATTATTTATATTATACAACACATAACTAACTTATATTATATAACACAGAGCTAACAAATTTAAATGCAAATACAGGTTTTGAACTTAAATAAGAATTTCAGGTTCATCAGTAACATCAAAAAAAAAAATTTAAATAACTTATAAAAATAACTTTTTTTTTTAACAATAAGAAAATAACTTCTTTTTTTTTTAACATTTTTTATTTCTCCCTAGCTGTAATAGCACTTAAATTACTTTAAATGCAGGAAATTCGACCAAAAACATTCTTCACAAATTGAACCATGGATTTAAAATTTGGTTTAATAATAGTTTTTTTTTTTTAATTTAACTTTAAAAAATTCCACGAATTACAAATATAACTTGACATAATAAGTGTTATATACAAAGCAGAGAATAAAAAAATAAAAAATAAAAAAAACTACGGAAAATGAAATGGTATATTTCACAAAAATAAAAATAAATAAGTAAAATAGAGACCACGAGAAAAAAAAACTTTGCTTTCCAAAATTTTCTTAAACTGGTACTTTAATCTCAGAAAACTAAAAGCAAACCGGATTTTATTTTTCTTTTGAAATTAAAAAAAAAAAATTTTGTAAATAAATATATATTTTTAGAGATTAATCTCACTTGCCTTTTGAAAAGTTCAATGTTGACTTCTCGCTGAACTAGCGGAGTAAACAACAATTACATTCCATCCGAAATTTTGAATCGTATTCATGCAATATTCTGATTAAAATGCAAACATGCAATCATATCTTTATTATTATTATTAAAGATATCTTTCAAAATTCGAAATATGAATATTAAATCAAAAACCAAAATTATACAATCTACATTAAAATCTATCATCCAGTCTGAACTAATCCATCCTATCCGGAAACATAAATAAACTTAAAATAGTAAAACAAACCGTTAAATAAACTATTATAATACTACTGTGTCCAAACAGTAAGAACCAGTTTTCAATTTAATTTCCCGGGCATATGGTATTTCATTTCTTTTTCTTTTCTTTTTTTTTTTTTATTTTAGGTTGTTGGCACTGTCCTTGACATCTGTGTGAAATTTCACGCCAAAATATTCATTAATGCTTGCTTTGTGAGATGCTAAAACTGATTCCGGCGATTTTCAAATGTCTCTTCAATTGATACAAAATGGAGTCCCGGAGTGGTCTTTTGAGTTTAGGGAAAAGCCAGAAGTAGCACGATGAATACGGTGATTACAAAAGATATGGGTTTCATTTTGAGGAAAAAGTCACGAAGAATCAGTGCAGTGTGAGCTGGCGCATTCAGTGTTTTCGGTACCAATCGAGATTTGACGCGTTTGAGGCCCAAAATGGAATTGACCGATCCTTTTGAAATTCCAACATCATCAGCAAGGTCTCTAATTGTTGCGCTGGACTTTAATACACACAAGCTACGGGTTCGAATCCTGGCGGTGGCATGGCTGTTTGTGAGTGGTTCGGAATCCACTTTAAACTGTAGCTCCGGATTTAATTAGTCTAAAAGTGTGCATAAAATGACCATAGAGCGACAAACCAAACTGTTACCTATTGGGGACTCTTTCTGGTTTATGCTATGGAACATAAAACCTTGATATAAAAAAAATAAATTGCAGATTTGTTAATGTACTTTAATGAATAACGAGATAAAAAAGGTCCAATATTAATTTAATTGGTCTAAAGATGTATGTCTAAAACAGTGACCAACCCAAATGATCTTGCGGGCCACTTTCGAAATGCATTATAACTCCGCAAGCCGCATGTAAAATTATATATCGCTATATTAGATTTAGACCCACTATAGCCTTTTTTTTTTTTTTTTTTTTTTTTGAGTGAAGAATTGAAACATTATGAGCTGTTATTATTGTGTTTATTAATATTCTTACATGTAAACATAGATAATATAATAATAATTATACTAAACGCACATTGTGAAGAAATATATAACACTAAAAATGGAATATATAGATATAAAAAAATTAAAAAATGGTGTTGAACGTTAACGTCCATTATGTTGCAGTGTGTTTTGTGATTGGTTAACTTCATTTTAGAAAAAAAAGATTCGTTTCGCAGGTGTAAGGTGAACAAAAAGCTTCAACTTCGCAGGTGAACAAAAAGCTTCAACTTCGCAGGTGAACAAAAAAGCTTCAACTGAGAGTCTGGTTTGTTCTGATGTCAGCAATCAGCTGTGCATATCTAGGGATGGTCAATGCGTCACTTAAAGTGAGACATAGAACATGTTATATTACATGTTCAAGATGAGCGCATCGTGAGTTCGCAGAATATGATTTAATTATCTTGCGAACTCATAAATAAAACAATAGGCAATATCTGCCCTATATTCGCAAGATAATTATTTAAAAATCAAATTAATTTTTCTCATAATTTGGAGAGTTTATTTTTGAATATATGGATGCACACATTAATACATTGGTTTTCACAATTTTGACCATTATAAAATAAATATATTTTGTAAAAGTATGATAAATCTCACGGGCCGCGGGTAGGCCACCCCTGGTCTAAAAAGATACAAAACAAAAACAATTAAAATTTTGAAAATCAAATCAAAGCGATCCATAAACCAATCTATTTAATACACATATATTAACATTCAGATCATCTTCAAATGCACGTCGAATTCCTTCGCATGCGGTCGTTAGCATTAACGAGTACAAATCTGTTCAGACCAGTTGGGCGGAACACCGAAATCTATCATAGATAGCATTAATTAGGCAATATGCATTCGTCGTTGTTCTTTGAAAGTTATACACACTCTTTTCACTTTCAGATAAAATCAAGGTTTTTATATATCCATAGCTTAGTCTAGTCTACTACAAAATGAAACTTCTAACTTTTTTAACTTTATTTATGAGTATAATCCCACAAAAATTCGATTTCTCCAGCAATGGAATTTCACAGAGCAAGATGTCAACAAGGTATGACGTCAATTGTGCCAACCCCTCTCTCCCCACACTTCCAATTCCTTCTACGTCAGTCACAAAATGAAAATAAATTGAACTTTTTTTTCTTTTGCGGTGTAGATGTGCCAAATAACAACATTCAGGTCCTTAAAAAATATTTTTAAAAGTGTATAATGTGACGCAACAAAAATATCTACAGAATTAAGTACTTCAGCAAAAAAAAAAAACTTGAATACCGAAATAAATTTTACAAATCACATTAAATTAATGCTTTTACTAAAAAAAATTTAACTAATCTAACTGATGTCATAAACTGTTTATCTAATATATGCAAAACTAGTTATACACAAAAGAAACACAGCATAATAAATTCATTGTAATTCAGGTACGTTTTGAAATTAAATTATTTCTATATATATATGGAAAAAAAAAAAACTATTTTTTTTTTAAAGTGTATAATGTGCTTACGTAAAAAAAAAAAAAAAAATCCATAGAACTAAGTGTTTCAGAAGGAGAATTCGAAAAATCACAAAGTAAATCTTAAAAAAGAATATTAATAATAAAATCTGTTCGGCACATTTCAAGTTATCATGTGTGAACATTCGAGAACGGATGAATAAACTCAGGAATATGCCAATGTTCAATTGATTGGAATACTACAAGAATACTATATTCATGTGGCTATTGAATTTAGCCAATCTCAATAGATCAAGAATCTCATGAAGAATGGATTGTTCAAGAATCTCTAAAAGAATATTCAAAATTCTACAAGAAACGCTATTACATTCAATAGCCAAAAATATATATCAAAGTTGGAATATTCTAGGCATAAACGAAGAATGAAGTATTCCAAGTACAATAAGAAGCACTATACAGCTCCATAATCATGGGAAACTGCCAAAAGTGATAAATATGAAACTTCAAGAAGAAGGAATTGATCAACGCACGAGTACTTATAGCTATCGGATATACAAATGTTTAAAATCCCAAGCCAAGACGTGAAAAGTGCTTCAAAACCATACTACAAAAAACTTCAAACAAAAGCCAAATTCTCCAGAAAATTCCTTATGACTAACGTTATTCATGAACCATTCATTTTAATACCATTTTCCGCCAAAATTTGCAATGGAGTTTTATTTGCTTGGCCCTCATTGGTCACGGAACCCTAACCAGGACAACGTTATGTTCACACATGATAATAATTAGCTTTTACATTTAAAAAAAAAAAAAGACTTGAAAACCGAAATAAATATTACAAATCACATTAAAATAATGCTTTAAATACTAAATAATTTACCTAACCTAACTGAAATCATAAACTATTTATCTAATACAATATAAAATTAATTATACACATAAACAATACAGCAGATTAAATTCATTGCAATTCAGGTACATTTTGAAATTAAATTATTTCTATACATAGAAAATAAAAAAAGTTTCATTTAAAGTTATAGGATAAATCATAAACAACCATGAACTTGAACAATGAATTTGGTAATTTTATTTTCATTCCATAGAATGATAACTGATCATATGTTATTGATTTTAAATGATAAAAAAAAATTGATAATAGGAAGCATGTTGTAGTTTTTCCGTGAAAATTGAGAAAAATTGCAGAAAATGACAAAATTAATAACTATAATCATATATATTGGAAAGAAAAAAAAAAAAGGATCACGATTTAAGAAAATGGTACAGTAAACACGAAAATAACATGCAATATTTTCATTTAAATAAAAAGTTTCTTTTAAAAGAAAATGTCCTAATTAAAAATAGAACAAACAATTTTTTTCCCCTTTTTAAAAAAACTCTAGCAGAGCATTCAATTATGGAAATTTAACACGCCAACCCATAATCAAAGCTAAAAAAAAAAATTATTTTTTCAATTTTCAGAAATAGTTTTTCACGGCATGGACTAGTAAACAGTGTTAATGACACACATATTGTTATTTTCTTTTAATTAAAAATCACAAAATATCGCTTTGAACACATAAACAAAAATCCTTAATATAAGTTGGGTGACAATCTGCTTCAGAAAATGGATATAATATCTACAATCGGGCGATATGACCAATTTTTCTAACTATCTCTTTACAAGAGATGCCATCAATATAGGCACGACAACCCGATAAAACAAATTTTAAAATAATTTATTTTAGCAAATAATGATATTAGAAATAGTTATGATGTTCATTCAAGTTAATCTATTTCATAAAAATATCAAATAAAAAATGATACCTAGATTTTAAAATGGTGATTAAAATTCTTATAAAATATGGCACAATTTTCCACTTAGATTACATATACATTTATGTAATTTGGCTTTTTGTTGGAAAATACTTGTGTTTGTAGGGTAATTCAACAAACGTAATATCTGTTGCAGTAATCCTGTAAACATTAGGTGCATATCGACTACATAAATATCACATGCATTATTTCTTCATTTACTTATGAAATTGATTAAAACTTTGAAGATAATTACGAATAATAAAATGAAAAAACATTTTTCAGAAGGACCATTTCAAAACACTTTTAACTCAATAAGCTGTTTTTAATCAAAATAAATTGCAATAAAAATTTTATTACGAAACGCAGGAAGTTTATATAACAAAATAAAAGTATGTAAAAAAAATTCAAATTTATTTAAAGATACTTGAATGAATCCAAAACAATTGAACTAATAAATTTTTATTAACTACAAAAAAAAAAAAGCTAGAAACCCACACACACAGTAAAAATTTAATAATAATTACATATATATATATATATATATATATATTCTATAAAACCTACTAAAAATCTAAAAATGAACAGAAATAGTTCCTGGTTAGATTATTAAAGTTTTTAAAGGACGGTTATCTACAAATACAAAGTGTTCTTGTCAAAAATTTGAAAAGCAAAGAAAAGTATATTTGTATTGTAGTACATGTAGGGAAAAAAATTAGCGGTAGATTCTTCAAACAATAAAGAAGGGTTAAAAGTTAAATTGAAAAAATGTTTCTGATAACATATTTTGTTCATAATATATTTTTTTAATTGCGTCGAGGACTGGGTCGTATTGACCATGTCCCTGTGAACATCCCAAAGTGGACTGCACGGACGCACGTTGTTACTCATTTAGCACTACCCAGGGGCACGTATAGCTTGAAGATATGCTACGGACGCGAGTAACACTACCCCCACAACGCTCTACGATACAATTGACCGGGACATACGGTTTAAAGTGGATTCCGAACCACTACAAACAACCATGGCACAGCCGGAACTAGAACACGAAACCTGTGGTACATTCATAATAAAAATAAAATAAATTTTTTTGTTGTCGCAAAAACTGAATAAGTAAATTTAGAAACTAAATCAGTGAAAGTCAACAACTAATCTTTTTTCATTTTTTAATGGAAATACGCTATACAAAATACGAATCGTTCTGTCCCAGTCATAGTTCACCAAGATTAAAAATGACAACAAAAAGGTTATTAAAATTGAAAAAGACAGTCAAGATCTAAATTAACGTGAAAGTCAACAATCTTTAATCAGTTAATCTTTTTTTTTTTTTTTTAATCGGAAAAACGACAGTCAACAACTAATCTTTTTTATTATTTGAATGGAAATTCATTATACAAAATACGAATCGTTTCGTCACAGTCAAAGTCCACCAAGATTAAAATGACAGCAAAAGAGGTTATTGAAATCGGAAAAAACGACAGTCAACAACTAAGCTAACGAAAAAGTCAACAACTAATCTTTTTTTTTTTTTTTTCCTTTTTTGAATGATAATGTACTATAAAAAAATACGAATCATTCTGTCACAGTCCTCAAAGATTTAAAAACGACAACAAAAAACGTTATTAAAACCGAAAAACGACAGTCAACAACTAAACTAATGTGAAAGTCAACAACAAAACTTTGTTTTAAAACGGAAATACACTATACAAAATACGAATCGGTATCGAACAAACGACAGTCAACAACTAAACAAAATACGAATAGGTCTGCCACATCCATAGCTCTCCAAGATTCGAAAACGACGACAACAAAAAAAGGTTATTAAAAACTGAAAAAACGACACCGTTTAAATCAATGAGCACTTGGAGCCTATCAAAGACGCCATCCACTGACTGCTAGTCCAGTAATGAGAGTACGCAGGCAAAACAATCGGGCAACGACAAAAAGAAAACGCACTTCAAACAATTGTGAATGAATCAGAAGCCTTCAGTCAGTCGCAACCCATGCAGTTGAACTTCCGCGGTAATTTCCATCGGCAGGCATGGATCAATTTTGCACGAACAGCCATTTCGTTACTGCTACTTTGACATCCAATGAGACAAAAAAAAGATGGAGATGGGCAATATTAACGCGGTAGTAGCTTTATCTGGCAGAGGTAATTGCGTCTCGGGTAGTAGGAAGAAAAGGATTCAATTCAATGGCAAGGTAATCGAATCTCGAAGAGAAAAGCACGTGGATCAAGTTCAATCCAATTTAAACGTCAGTCAATAATCCCTTCGCCTGCAAAGATAACAGTCTTTTTGTAACAATCGTGTAAATTTGTCTTTGCTGCTTCGTCCATTACCTAACTATTAACTATTAAGCTATTATTTCATGAATTGCTATTGAAGGAAAATATAATATTTAAGGAGCATGAAAACACTTCCATCCACAATAAAAAAACTCGACTTCAATCCATGTCACGCAGGACAGCTGCAACTTGGGCGTGGAATGCCTTTTTCAATAACTACTTCTACGAAATATTCTTTTTTAAATTCTTGCACTTTTTGTCATAATATAATTGAATAAAACGATAGCCATCAAAGACTGTATTCTTGACGAATGGAAATGACAAGTTTTCTATATAAATACTTTCTGAATTCAATGAAAATAATCGGTGGAAAATATTTACAAAAAGTTGTCATGCTTATTGCTTGACGCTATTTCAATACAAATTACAAGTAACTGCCATTCATCATTTTCATTTGATGTAAGTTTTGAATGCCTGGTAGAATGCCTGATAATTTATATATATATATATATCTCCAGCAGGCAGAGAGCCTTGGCCTACCCATGGGGTAGTTGCGCCTGCGCCACTGATGATGACTATCTATTTATCTATATCTATATATATATATATTATGTATATATACATAGATAGATAGTCATATATATAGATAGATAAATAGATAGTCATCATCAGTGGCGCAACTACCCCATGGTAGGCCAAGGCCGTCTGCCTGCTGGTAGATTTCTGGACAGGAGATGTTTTCTTTTTACGGCGTGGGGTTGTCAGCACTATGCCCAACAGTCATATTAGTCCGGTACCTATAGTTTACTTGAAACTATAGGTCCCGGTCTAATATGACTGATTCCGAACCACTAAAAACATCCATAGCAGCGCCGAGACAGATAAATAGATGCCAGTTTATAAATCGTTATGATGGTGATCGCCAAAATGATTACCGATTTTCAAAAAAACGTACAAATCACAACCTTGAATTAATTTAATTCCACATAAAAATTGTTTAATAAAGCAGAATTTTATTCCGTTAAAATTCTGCAGCAATAAGCAGTCATCCCACTTATAAATTTAAATTTATATTTACCTAATATTTTATTTCTATGCTTAATATTTAAAAGTTGTAATCGTGCTTCCTCTTACACACCGACAAGAGCGCCACGCTGTCGCGTTCAAGAGAAATGGTCAGTTGGTCTCGACACTCTCATTCGAGAGGAAGTACAGCGCAACCTCCCTTCCCATAGAGAAAATTTAGTTTATAATCTCTCATCCCGAGATGAAGTATATTCAACGCATTAGTTAACCTACACAGACTCTAACCCGGAGAAGTATATTTCGCGGACCCTGCGCGTATTCGAGTTTTGGGTTTTCGGCTAAGAAGTCGTATACTTCCACAAATCTATAACTATTTGTCTTTAAATGTAAATATTGCATGTTTCAAATTGTATGTATGTGTTTGTGTGTGTGTCAATAAAGCTGTGTGTTCTATAATCTGTGCCACAAATATCTCCTCCGATCACTTCCAGTTACAATATGGTTGCAAATCTTGGCACACTACGAAGTATAATATTGTAATCAAGGAAAAATTAAATCATTGTATATTATAATAACTTGCTACACGATTCAAAATTTTATAAAAATTGGAAATTTTCATTATCAGAGAAAATACAATTTACTTAAGTAAACTTATTTCTTCCCTCCAAGAATTAATAGTAACCAATAAATTAAAAAAAAAAAAAAACCCCGCATAATTTTTTTTTTTTAAATTTCTTTTCCTCTAACTACAGCAACAACTTATAATTGAGGTTTATTCTATAACATCATTTAGTCATCAAAAGCGCACGAATTTATTGCTATAATTAGTTACAAAATCAAAAAGCCGAAGGACAAGTTTATCCTACGTGCTGGAGTATTTCCTATTTTAAGTATGGCAAACGTGATTAAAAAATAAGTATGTTTGCCAGATGGCTTAGAAGTTCGCTTTTTCCCAATACGTTGGTTAATAATTTTAATCACACAGAATTAAGAAATTTTCTTCGAATTTAGTTGGATAAAAAGGCTATCACTTTCAATCAAATCCCAGACAGTGTAAATACACGTGCACAAAGAAACTTAAGGGGAAGTTACGTACTACTGTGTCCAAAAAGTAAGACCAATTTTCAATCTTCAGAATTTCAATTTTTTTTTCTTCTTCTTCTTCTTCTTTATTAGGATGATGGCACTGTCCTGACATCTGTGTGGTGACATGTGAAATATTCATTAGTGTTTGAGTTACGCTTGCCTTTGTGAGACGCTAAAACTGATTCCGGCGATTTTTGAAATGTCTGAATTAATTGAGCAAAGAACTTACGTTAAATTTTTTTGCGGAAACGCATTGAATGTTGCAGAAAGTTTAGAAGTGGTATAAACAGTTCAAAGAAGGCAGAGTGCATTGAAGATTAAAAAAATAAATGTGCACGTGATTAAAAATAAATTAATAGTTTAAAACCAAAAACACGCTTTTAGAGTTAATCAAACTAAAAATAAAAAATAATTGTTAACATTAGAATAAAATGACTGACGAGAGAAAATGAATGTCACTGTTCTAAATGCGTGGGGTGATCCATACCAATCGTTATAATTTTTCACTAGTTTCATTCCGAAATGCAGAGTTAGTTTAAAAATGTCATGCAAAGCACCCCACGCTTTTAGAACAGTGACATTCATTTTTCGTCAGTCATTTTATTCTTACGTTAACAATTATTTTTTACTTTTTAGTTTTATTAACTCTAAAAACCGTGTTTTTTAAACTATTAATTTTTTTTTCTTTTTAGTTTGATTAAAAGCGTGTTTTTTTTAATTTTTTACACTATTCATTTATTTTTTACTTTTTAGTTTGATTAACTCTAAAAGCATGTTTTTTAGTGTTTTTAAACTATAATATTTAAATGAGGTGTAATTGTGAGTAAAAACAAATAAATGCAGAATATGTCGAGCCAGCCAGATTCGAACAGGGAATCTCCTGATCCGTAGTCAGGCGCGTCATCCATTGTCCCACGTAGGTTTGAATGTCTTTACTGAATACTTTCATTCTACATGGGGTTAAATTGCTCTTCATAAGTTAAAATAAAATCTCTAATCCTGGCGATCTTAATCATGATGAGATAATAAACTTAAATATTTTAGTGTCGTCGGTCCTTGATAGGTCTACAACGTTTAAATGAAATCTAATCGTTTAAAGTAGGGCAAAATCGAGCCCAAAGAGTCAGTTACAAACAAACATTCAGGTGAAACTAATATAATAGCGTATTAAAAAGAATCAACTGTTTTCTTTCTGAAAGATGCCTGTAAATGTTTTGCAGCTTAAATAGTGTATATAAAGAGAAACAGATCTCCAGGAAAAAAAGTCAGTTACATACATAAATACAAACATGCACGTGAAGCTAATAAAAGCGTATTAATAAATATGTTTGCCAGATGGCTTAGTAGAAGTTTCCTTTTTCCCGATACGTTGGTTAATAATTCTAATCACACACAATTGAGAAATTTTTCTTCGAATTTAAGTAGTAGAGAAAAAAGGCTATCGTTTTCAATCAAATCCTCAGACAGCGCAAACACACGTGCACAAAGACAATTAAGGGAAGTTACGTAAGCGGCTAAAAATTTCCGCCTCACAGTAAAAATACCATGCAAGACAAC
>BPLR01014482.1:0-59657 GCA_021605095.1 Caerostris extrusa
ATCTTTAAAAACTAACTTTACATTTATATTTTTGCCCTTCCTTTAAATATCCCTTATTTACAAATAAATTTTATTAATTATCGAAATTTTTAATTTATTTATTTATTTTTAACATTTAAAATCCTCGTTACGCTACCAAAACTTTCTACAAATTCTAAGCGAAGAGGTTTTATGTCCTCAAATCAAAATCTCTCCTCAAAACTGCTTTTCAATCTCAACAAAGACATAAAAAAAAAGAAAATTTAAAACAATTGGATTAATTTATTTTGATTGTCACACGGGGCGAACTTTTCTGTTAGACGAGTTTCCAAAAAGTAATTAAATTAGATTTTCAGCATGGACTACCAATTAAAAGGTAGCAACAACAGCAAGAGTAATAAAATTACGTCTCCAAACCCCGAATAAATAAAAAGTATCGTTCCAAAGATAAAAATAACACAATCTTTTCTCTTCCAGAATTTGAAAGGAAGTAAAAGAACAAGTTAGGAAGAAAATGAAGAACGAAAAGAAAGAAAAAAGTACTTGTCGACTTGAAAATGTGAGTCAAGGGAAAGAAAGAACGCATTATGCATTCAGAGTTTGATTGGATGTGAGCAAGGCCGACTTTTAAACAGATAGGCAAAGGAATAAAAGGTTTTAATATCCAATTAAATTAGAGCTTTTTGCTACAGGAAATGCATCTCAGTGGAACTAGTTTCAATGGGGTTGTGCTAAGAACTCTTTGTTTTCAGCGATTTCTGAACCGAACTAATGCTTGTTTAGTAACATGAGTTAAAGGTATATTGTATTATCGAAAAGTGGTTAAAGTTCTCCTGTGCCACACACAAAAAAAAAAATAACAAAATCAGAGACTGGAAACAATTAAAATTTTCTAATTTTTAAAATGTCGTATTAAACGTAAAACAATGCAAGAATTTTTCGCAAGTGTTAATAACTTTCCATGGGTCTTAGGTATAAAATGATTGCTTGATTTGTCAACTGTCTATGGGGAAATGATTCTAGGCAAAACAAATGTTGTTGAGACTGGAAGGGAAATAAAAAAAATTAATATTAATAATTATATAAATTATATAAATTATATAACAATAAAATTGAAAATAATATTAATAAATGTAACACTTTTTAAAAAAAAATTATCCTCAACTACAAAGAAACCGAAATATATTAATCAAATTATGAGATTGAAACAAATTAATGATTCTTATTATTAACATATAATACCTTATTATTTCATTAAATTGATTATATATTCTTATCATGCTATTTAATATTTTTATTTTTCTTGCATTAGACATGTAAAAGAAATATTTATCCTTCAGTTTTTTCTTCAAATTGAAAGTAAGTTGATAAAATATTTTCATAACAAAAAATTCCAATGTTTAATTAGTGCCCATCTTTAAAACTTTTACATTTATATGTTTGTCATTTCTTTAAATAATAACACAATAAACTAATTAATTATCGAAATTTTTTATTTATTAACTTTTGTATTTTTACATTGGAAATCCTCGTTACGCTACTTTAAACTTTTTCTAATTCTAAAAAGCGGGTAATATAAATCCTCAAATCAAAATCTCCCCTCAAAGCTGCTTTTCAATCACTCAACAATAAAAATACAATTTTGTTCAATTGAATTAATTTTAGCAGCCATTTACACATGACGAACTTTGAAACATGCCTGTTCACCTTACACATACGAGTTTCAAAAAGTAATTAAAATTAGAACCAGCGGACTATCAATTAGGGGTGGCAACTACAGCAAGAAGGAAAAATTACGTCTTCAAACACCGAATAATGAGAAAGTATCCGTTCCCAAAAAGATAGAAATAGCATAATCCTTTCCTCTGAGAATTTGAAAGGAAGTAAAAGAACAAGTTAGGAAGAAGAAGAACGAAAAGAACGAACGAAAGAACGAAAGAAAGAAAAAGTAGTATCTCGACTTGAAAAAATTTGAGGCAAACGGAAAAGAAGCAACATTATGCATTCAAGTTTGATTGGGCCGCGAGCAAGGCCGACTTTAAAGAGATAGTCAAAGGAATAAAAAGGTTTAATATCCACCAAAATTAGGAAACTTTTGCTGAAAATGCATCTCAGTGGAACTGATTTCAATGGGGTTGTAAATTGCTGAGAACTGCTTACTTTGTTGTTTTCGGAGCGATTTCTGAACCGAACTTAATGCTTGTTTAGAATGAATTTACAGGTATCTTGTATTATTGAAAGAAGTGTTAAGGTCCTCCGTGCCGCACACAAAAAGTGGAAACAATTTAAATCTTATAATTTTTAAAAATGTCGCATTAAACATAAAACAATTCAAAAATGTTTTTAATTATAATTTATTTTAATTAATATAATTTAATGACTTTCAAGATGTTAGGTATAAAATGATAGTGTTGTCAATGACAAATGATTATAAGACAAAAATAGATGTGGCTGAATATGGAAGGGGTTAAATAAACTAGATTCTCTTACAACTTTTATGTATCTGTTATATGGAAACAATTTCAATCTTATAATTTTTTAAAAATGCATTAAAGCATAAAAACGATGCAAATATTTCGCACGTTTTACTGACTTTCCAAGATGTTAGGTATAAAATGATAGCGGTTGTCAATGACGAATGATTCTGAGACAAAATAGATATGTCTGAAATTGGAAAGAGATACAAAAATGTAATTCTCTGAAACTTTATAATTATTTTTTTCTTATTTAACATAGTAGACAAGAAACATATAGACCAGAGGTGGATAACCCGCTGCCCGCCTTGAATATTTATGCTGTCCATGATTTATCATATTTTTTTTGAAACATATTTATTTTATAATGGTCAAAGTAGTGAAAATCAACGTATTTAAAAATGGGATCCATATATATGGATTTTGTGGATCCATATATTCAAAAAAATTAACGGTCGAAATTATGAGAAAAAAAAATTAACATTGGTTTTTAGAACGTTAATATTCTTGCGCAAACAAATATCGCACTAGTAAAAATAAATAATTTTTAATGTTTTTGTATTTCATTTTATATTTATATATTTTTATATTTCGTTTTTAGTGTTATATATTTCTTTACTATGTGTTTTTAGTATCATTATTATTATATTATCTAAGTATAAATGTAAGATAATAGTTAACACAAAAAATAATAATTCCTTATATATATCAATTTTTCACTCCAAAATATTGTCTATAGTGCGTCTAAATCTAATATTGGGATATATAAATTTATATGCGGCCAGTGGGTTGTGTTACATTTCAAAAGAAGGCCGGCAAGATATTTGGGTCCGGCCAACCTGATCGACCAAAAAACCCATGTGGTCTCATGGAAGGTGAGGAAAAGGGGGAGGCAGCTTCTGTTGTGATGGAGCATCCGTAAGTAGACTCCTTGACGCTGAAGGAGGAGGGTAGTGCTGAGGGACGACTTTAGGGGAACAACTAACTATTTCGCCAAATCAATCAAGATTTGATCAATAACTAATAAAATATTTTTGTATTTTGTTTTATTAGTGTGGAAATTCTCACTCGATGATGATAATCATATGTAAATACTGATAACTTGATATATAATCACGATGATAAAATATGTGATCGATGGTATTTCACTATTACATTTGTAATGATGTAAGATAAGGTATATAATTATAATTTGGATAAAATTAAAGGATGCAAATATCTATAATTATAAAAGAAAATTTAAATATGTTTTTTATAATTGAAATCATATAAATACAAAAAATATATCTGGAGTATTTGAAAGTGATACTGATAGATTTATTACAGTACTATAAACTGTAAAATAAAACATGATATAATCGCAGTACATCATGCTTTATTTTACAATTTTGCAATCATATTAATCAATAGCACTATTATACTTCAATCACAAAATTTAGCCTCCACTATTTTTTATCTGATTCTACATTGAATAAATTGAAATATAACTTAAATTTGAAGTTACGTTATACTGTAACGTTACATTCTAATATCAGTAAATTGTTAGAATAATATGCTTAGGTATATTTGGCTTAAAATAGTGACTTTTTATTTAAATATACATAATATTTTTTTTATAATTAAAGACTCCTTATAATTTGTTTGGTGTAAATTGAAACTTTTGACTTTGAAAATAATGTATTAGCGTTGGTTACGGTACCTTAATTTTAATACAGTTAAGGAAATTACACTACATCATACTTTATTTTTCTTTGTTATAAATGAAATTGTTTAAATAAATTGAAGTAAAATGTGCTATTAAACTTTATACCTCCCAAAATTTGAAAAGGGAAGAGCCCTCGGTTGAATTACTATGAAGTGAAAGTCTCTTGGGGACAATCATTTGTTACCCTTTTCAATTCTACTGCCGCGAAAACAACTTTAATTCATTTGCAAAGCTACTCTTGAGCCAAGAAATTAATTGTCTTAGTAAAGTGTCAAATTAAAATTCTAAATGATATTGCTGAAATTTTCAGCTTACTTATGCAGTTGCAGACAAAATTCTTTAATCGTTAAAGAGACAGATTGCAAAATTAATAAAGGAATGTTGGTTTTAATTAAGTCATAATGGATTACTAGTTCGTCACAGTAATTAATTATAGTAAGGAAGAAAATAGTAAGTTAATTAAGAATTCCTAATTAAACAATGTTCAGAAAGGCGTAATGCCCATAACAAATATTTCTATTTTTTTCTTTCTGATTTATTTTTTAAAGTTACACTTAAATAAAATGTAGCTGTTTTGCCATTAATCATTTTGAAAATAATACTTTATTATCTTTCATTTACGTCATCAGTTGATAAATATCCGTTAAGTACTACTGATAATTAACTTTTTTATTCAAAAAAAAAAAAAAAGACAAAATGCTAGGGAAACAAATGAATATTGTAATAATCTGATGACATCAAGTGATTAATTGAACATTTTGATTATTTTTACCAATATTTAATTATATTTTGTATGGCCCTTATTTTCAAAAAGTAAAGAGATTACGATAACCAAATTTTGCATACCATGATAATCGCTTATCATTATTATTGGTTATCTCGTTTAAATTTTGGATTGGTGCAGATAGGTTCAAAAATCAACAAGTCAGTCGAATAGATTATAATTAATCTTTTGAAAAGCAAAATAGATGTGTAAGCAGATAAGCTTTTTTGTTTGTGGTTTTGAATTTGAGAAAACAGATAATGGATATGAACCTCTCAAAATTCTATCCCATGGTAATATTGGTTCCGAATTGTCACACAAAAAAAAAGTTCAATTTCCTTGAAAACATAAAATCTCTTCATTCATGCTGACTGTAACTAACTCGAGTGAACATGACATTCTCATCAAAATTTTTAGTATTATAATATCATCTCATCATTTGTGAAAGTCTTGGGATTTGTAATCTAAATTTATCGCTGTTTGTTTGGATAGAGTAATTCTACACTCTCAGCAGTTTGCCAGCCATATTCTTTTCATTTTAGTTCCACTTTCAAGGCATTGAAGCTTATCTGCTTCTTTTGCTGGTCAGACTTATATTTTTACTGAAAATAATATATTCAATTAATCTATCACATTTCTTGTAGGCATATTCAGATTTGACCTAAGCCTAAACTCATTATACAATAAATTTATCGAAATATACCAAGCCCAACTTTTCATCATCAACCTTTTGCGCAATACAGAGTTGATATAGGAATTTGGAATTTTACCATAAAATCATTAATATAAAATTAAATAAAGCAAAAATTAAATCTGAAACGGACTATATCAGTTCTTTGTTGGTGCAAGATACCGGAATTGAATACTTTCTAAGCATTTTACCATGCAGATTCTTTTTTTTTTTTTTTAGTTCCACTTCCACCGCATTGAAGCTTATCTGATTCTTTTTACTGGTCAGAGTTTACATTTTTACTGAAAAGAATATAAACAGTTAATCTGTCACATTTCTTATAGGCATATTCAGATTTGGCACTACTCAAATTTGGTCTAAATTTAAATTCATTATTCAATACATTTATCAAAATAAAAAAAGTCATTCATCATTGACCTAGATACAGTACAGAGATGATATATGAATTTGGAATTAACCATAAAAATATTTCACAAATAACTAAAGAAGCAAAAATTAAATCTTGAAAACGACTACATTAGTTCTCTGTTTGTGCAAGATATGAACATTTTCTTTCGGAAAATGCAAAGGGGAGTTTAAAAAAAAAATGATCAGCTTCAATCATTTTAATTTGTGTGAATTTGTATTTTTAATGGTATAAATTCCAAACAGAATGTGAATTCAGTATGATGTCAATTGATATCTGAAACTATTATATCCAAACTTAAGGCTAAAAACTTCGCTGTATTAATCTAAGCATAGTCCGTGTAAAGAATTAAAAAAGACTTCTAATTTTAATCAATTGCTTTTTCAATAATTTTCAATAATATTTTTTATAATTCATACACATTTTTGAAAAAATAAAGTAAAAAGTTATAAAAATATTCATACACTCTTATAAAAAATGTCACTCTTTATAATGGAAAATTTTTATACACTTTTACCAGATTGCTTCACTAATATTAATTGTAATGTTTCAATGATTTGAGACCTGCTGAAATGTAAGAAAAATATTTATAAATGAAATTTTAATTTACAAGATTAAAATTAATATATTGTTGCCTGCAATGGATGTTATTCTGTGAAATTGCCTTGACCATAGTATTTAAAAGTTAACATGAAAAGAGAAGAAACTATTGGTGTACTCAAAAAGAATTTGGAGCAAATAAAATTGAATGAATAAGTGAAATGAAATTCTTAGTTCATCAGTTTTCAATAAATATCATTAAACTATTGATATTCTAACTTTTCATCTGTTAAAGCGGACTTAATTTATTAAAAAAGGAGGATTTTTATATTAAAAATATTTTTTGGAAATATCGATATTTGGTTTTCGACATTTTTACAAATTTAATTGCCATGTTAGCTATATTTGTTGGAAAGGATGAATAAGAAAATATGTATTTTCTTGTATCGATAATTATAGTATATTAATTATTAATTATTAGTATATTAATTTTTAGTAAATTAATATCGTAGTACATATATGTATATATGCAATGATTTGTATGGAAAAAATTATAATTATGATTTTAATTACTTTTGTATAATTTTCTAGTTTAACTATAAGCAATATAACAATAAAAAAATGCTGAAATCTGCTCGGCAAATTTCAACTTATCATATGAGAACATTCGAGAACGGATGAATAAACTTAGTAATATGCCAATGTTTATTAATGCAAGAGATATATGAAGCAATTGATTGGAATACTATAAGAATGGCCAAATTCAATACCACATGAATATACCAATTTTAAATAGATCAAGAACTTCATGAAGAATGAATTGTTCAAGAATCTCTAAAAGAATATACAAAAGTAAGATAAATGTAGTGTCAGAGGAAGAATGAAGTATTCAGAATTCTACAAGAAACGTTATGACATTCAATAGCCAAAAGAATATATCAAATTTTGAATATTCTAGGTATAAATGAAGAATGAAGTATTACAAATACAATTAGAAGCACTATAAAGCTCACTGACACACGGGAAAATGACAAAAGGGAATAATATGAAACTCATATTTTAATATGAGCTTCATAAACTCATATTTTAATATAAAAAAAATATCACTACGAGTGCTTATAGCCATTGGAAATACAAATGTTTAAAATCCCAACCCAAAATATGAAAAGTGATTCAAAAGCATGCTACAAGATACTTCTAGCAAAACCCAAATTCTCCTCAAAATTCCTGAAGACTAACGTTATTCATGAAGCATTTCAAGAGTTAAGGGGCCCAAAGTACCATTTTCTGCCAAAAATTGCAATGGAGTTTTATTCGTTTAGCCCTCCTTTTCGGATAACGTCACGGACCCTTACCAGGACAACATCATGTTCACACGGTAAAAAAATATTGAAATAGTTTTTATTTGTTTTTTGAAGAATCTTTAATATATTTTTTACAAATTTTTACGCTAAGTAAAATTGAACTTATTTAAATATGTAATACCATTTATTAGTGACAAACTGAAAGTAATTTTTTAAACGTCTTAGGATAGTTTAAAAAAATCAGTTATATATAGAAAAAAGCAAATAATGAAAAAAAGTATCTGCAGCAAAATTCAAAGAAAAATGAGAATATATATATGCAGCATTATTAAAAAGAAATGTTATTTTTTTTAAACCCAAATATCCGTAAATTGATCGATGAAAACATGACACGTTTTCCCACGACATCAGAAAACGCTGCAAAATCTACATATTCATATTTACGCTTATTGATCCTGTTCAATATAACGGAATATGTAGCAAATAAAAAAAAAATGGGAAGAACTCGGTTTTCAATGCAAATTTTTCAAATGGGATTTCTTTAATATTTAAAAGTCATAGGTTTGTGAAATTGCAGAACCTTTCATTTGAAGTAGGGCAAAATAATTTTAGAAAGAAATACGCAATAAATTCATTCATTTATAACGATTCAATTTTTATCTGTATCCTTTTAAAATTTTGTGTATTTTATTATTCCGTATTGAAAATATGTATATCTTTAAATAAGGAACGAATATTGTTGAGATTATGAATGTATATTTTATTTTGAAAGTATTATGTATATTAAAAACTAAAGTAATTTAAACATAAATAGTTGAGCAAAAATTAATTGTATTATTAAAAGTTAGTTAAATCTAGCATACATATTTTTGTTCTCACTCCTTCCACCATTTATAGCACAGTGACAGTAATCACCAATTAACACAGAGTAAGCAAGAGTTTTGTTCTGGCTGATGATGTGCTATATAATACCAGGCTATTAAGACATGATGTACTACATAAGACATGATGTGCTATATAAGACACTGATTTATAAGAGGAGAATTAAGAAAATTTTGAGACCAAGTTTATCATATTGCTAGTTGATCTGCGTAGTTGGAGGTTTTAAAATATCACACTCAAGTATAGACAATTAGCCCTAAAAGCTCCTACAAAGTTTTATTCTTTTCTATAAAATAAATTAACTCGTTGAATCGATACATTCAATCATAAAACAATCAGTTTATTAGAGAAATTATAAAACAAAATATTAAGATTCAAAATGTTGTGTCATTAGATACGCATTTTTTTTTTCTTGAGAATATTAATTTAATGAACATGCTTTTTCATTTATGTAACTGTTATTATGTATATGAAATACACTTCTCAAAAATATATAAAATTGCAAATATACTATAAGCAATTTACAGAAATGGTATTAAACATACTTGTTAAAAACCAAATCAATATATATATTTATGTGTCATCCATATGTATAAATTAATATTTAGTATTCCGTACAATGTAAAACAATACATTATAAAATTTTAATTTATTATAAAATTATTATACATCAAATACCATCAACAGAAAACAAATCATTAAATAATAAAAAAATTTATGTTCTACATTCTACTTATTTCTTCTTTTATTGAAATTGAAATACCCCCCCTCCTAAAAAAATCCTTTTCTGAAAAATTTTTGCATTCTGTTTTCTTATGAACATATTAAAATATCACTATGTGCTACAGGAGAAAAAAACTTTTTTTTTTTATCATTTCAGAGAAATTTTTATTTCTTTCTTTCTCGATATTAGAAGAAAACACTCGCAATCGTCAATGCCTTGAAGAACTTTTGCTCCAAAATAGTTTTTGATGTCTTCGGCACCTACGCATTTTTAACCAATAAGCTCTGCTTTCTATCTCAAGGATATCTGAGAGAGGCAGATCTTAAATTCTCAGATTTATTTCTTCTGAAATGTCAACACTCGGTATGCATTGCCAGACAGAAATGAGAGTGCAAAAGGTTCAAAAAGAGAACAGAAATAGCTGCTGATGTTTTTTATTGTGTTTTTTCTTCCACCCCAAGTTACAATGATGGGCAGCAAAAAAGCCCCTTAAGGTTTTCCTTCTTCACCCTTGTATCACCGCGTCTTCCCATGAGAAGTCAGCACCGCTTTCAATGGGAGGATGGTTGTCCCATTTAATGTAGCACTCAAAAAAACATCGGAAGGTTCTTTTCTTTTTTTCTATTCTGCCAAAGGGAAGAGGATTAGTATTAGAAGTGGCTAAGAGCAGAACTTAACGACGCAGAAGGTGTCCTGACAGAGGCTTTTTGTCCTGGTACCTTGTCACTTTCAATCTACTTTTTTTAATTGTCATTGGCACTTTAGTAAAGCAATCTTTGTAATCCTTAAGAATATTTTAAAAGAAAAGTTACAAACTTTCTTTTAATTTGAACTACATAAGTTTGTTGTAAAATATTTTTAATTTTCTAGTAAATGCATTGAAATAATTTTAGTTTTGTGCAAACAATTTTAGTTCATCGGGCTAAATTTGTTAAGCGTGATTTTGTTTAATGTAATTGCAAATTTGTTAAAACGTGTTTAGCGTATTGTATGTCGTCTTACTAAAGATTGTATGAAATGCTATATATTTAGTTTTTAGACAAAAAAATGCAGAAAAGCAGTTTTACTTCAATACAATTCGCGTTTTAATAATCAAACCGCAGGTTTATTACAGGAATTATGGAACAAAATACTGAGAATCAAAGTGTTCCCTCATTGGATAAACATTTTATTCTTGAGAATATTACTTTTAATAAGCATACCTTTTTCATTTTTTAGAACAGCTATTATGAACATAAAATACAATTCTCCTCAAACAAATAAAATTGTAAATATACTAGAAACAATTAATAAAAAAATGGTTTTAAGCTTACTTATTCAAAACCAAATCAAAATATATTTATATGTCATCCGTATGTATTACTGTTTATTATGAATCCATGCGTTAGAAAGTTATTATACAGCAAATACCATCAACGCAGAATAAATCATTATTTAATAAAACAAACTTTTCATTTTATATCTAACTAAAATCTACATCTTTTTTTATCTCTTATATACTTGAAGTATACTACTATACTCTATATACTCTAAAAATATTTATTTCAACATTTTTCTGTATTTTGTTTTCTTATGAACGTATTAAAATATCACTATATTCTACAAGAGGAAAAACACATTTTTATCATTTCAGAGAAGCCTTTTTTTATTTATTTCTCGATATTAGAAGAAAAACACTTGCAAACGTCACTACTGCTTGAAGCACTTTTGCTCCAAAATAGTTTTTGATGTCTTCGGCACCCTACTCGTTCTCAACCAATAAGCTCTGCTTTCTATCACAAGGATATCTGCAAGAGGAAGATCTTCAATTTTCAGCATTTATTTCCTCTGAAATGTCAACACTCGGTGCATTGCCAGACAGAAATGAGAGTGCGAAAGCTCCAAAAAAATAGAAGTAGCTGCTGTTTTTGCTGTGTTTTTTTCTTCCACCCAAGTTACAATGACGGGCAACAAAAAAAAAGCCCCTTATGGTTTTCTTTTCTTCACCCTTTTGTATCACCACGTCTTCCCATGAGAAGTCAGCACCGCTTTCAATGGGAGGATGGTTGTCCCATTTATGTAGCACTCAAAAACATCGGAAGGTTCTCTTTTTTTTCTATTCTGCCAAAGGGAAGAGGATTAGTAATAGAAGTGGCTAAGAACAGAACTTAACGACGCAGAAGGTGTCCTGACAGAGGCTTTTGTCCTGGCAACTTGTCACTTTCAATCTACTTTTTGTTGAGTTCTCATTAGCAGTTTCGTAAAGTAATCTTTTGGAAATTTTTAAGAATACTTTAAAAAGAAAAGTTACAAACTTTCGATGAATTTGAGCAACATAAGTGTATTGTAAAATATTTTTATTTTTGATAGGAAATGCATTGAAATAATTTCAGTTTTGTGAAATGAATTTTTACTTAATTGTGCGAAAATTGATTACTGGATCTTGTTTAATGTAATTGCAAATTCGTTAAAACGTATTTAGTGTAATGTATGTAGTCTTACTAAATAACTTGCTATGCATGCAGTTTTACTAAAGTGTGTATATGTTGTTATACATTTTATCTTTAGACGAAAAAATACAGAAACGGACTTTTACTTCAATATAGTCCGCTATTTAATATTTTGTTGAAAAAATCTATCGAAATATGTTTATTTCCATCTGACTAACTGTATTAATCGAAAAAAAACCATTCCAATTGTTTTTAATAGCTCTCAAGACAAATATATTCTTTAATAAATGCTATGTTGTCCTTTTAATAGAAAGGAATAAAATATACATTTAATTATATACAATTAAATGTAATAATAAGAACTTTATTAATAATAAAACAATATCTATAATTAAAAGGTACTTCTTTGGGTGAAAATATGCTTTGTTAAAATTCTTATTGAATATAAATTTGTGTTTTTAACAATGAAAACTTTTTTTTTACAAATAAAGTAGTTTCTTTCTTTTTCACCATTTTAGAAGAATCTTTCTTTACTTTAGATTTGAAGAAACACGCTCAGGTCAAAACTGCTCGAAGCACTTTTGCTTTAAATATTCTGATCTTTTCACCACCTACGCATTTCTAATTCAATGAGAATTCATCTGCATTCTATCATAAGTACTTCTGCGTGAATAGATCTCACCTTTTCAGTTTTCATTTCTTCTGGAATGTCAACACTCTGTATTCGCTGCCAGGGGAAACGACAGAAAACTCCAAATAAGGAAAGTTACTGTTGTATTTTTCTTCATCCCCCCCCCCAACCCTCTTTCCTAGTGATGGGTAAAAAGAAAAAACCCTTAAGGTTTTTTTATTCTTTCACTCTTTTGTATTACTTTTTACAAAGGGAAGTTAATACCACTTTCAATGGGGAAAGATGGTTGTTGCAATTAATGTAACACTCACCGATGTCTTGAGGTCCTTTTTTATCTATGTCCTAAAGAGAGGATTAGCATTAAAAGTGACTAAGAGCGGAACTTAAGGACGCGAGAGGTGTCCTGACAGAGGCTTTTGTCCTGATCAGGATCCTTCGCTTTCAATCTGCTTTTCCTGTACTCTCATTAGCAGTGTAACAAAGCAATCATTGGAGTCCTCAAGACCCATCTAAAATTAAGAAAGTCTATGTTTCTTTTACTTTAGAGTGTAAATGTACATTATTGAACGCGTTTCTTTTTGTTTAAAAAATGCATTAAATAAGGATAACTTTCACTTCACAGTTTATGCTTTTATTTTTTTTTTTTTTTTTTTTTTGTCTGCAAACATACAAAAGTACGTTAGAATCGACGATTTCTAGACGAGATAAAGTAGAAAAATAAGTAAAAAAAAAAAAAACCTCACTTAAAACTTTTATTTTAACATTGTATTTAAGTTTGTAAAGTGTAAATAGTCGTACTTTTAAAACAACATTCTTGCAGATAGGGTTCTATTTAGGTAGAGTATGTAATTTTGACTGCTGCTATGCTACCATGAGTGTTATTTGCAATACGTACCATAAGACCCTGTTTGATTTTTTTTCTTGCAGCTGATGACTTTTGAAGTTAAATGTGTATTTTGGAATATTTAAAATTCCATGGTCTCATCTATGCAATTTCTACGTTCTGATATACTCGGTGAGGTATTTTTGTATGGAAGCGTTATTGATTGCTAAACTTAAGTTTATGGATTAATGATGACATTTGTTTTTATTCTTGTTCTTTGTATTTTTTTTTTTATAACTGTTGTCCTGTAAACTTATCATGGAAAATAAATTAAATTTTCATTGTATAGTGGTTTTTATTAAACTTTAGTTGTTTGATAATCCTATATTTTATAAAAATATTATGAGGTTTTTCTATAGAATGTATAATTATAATTTAATTGAAATTAAAAACTCAGTCTTTTTATTTTTCCAGTAATTTCAAATTTGTTTGTATTTTCTTTACGAATAAAGTCATATTCAATGAGCCTTAATAAATTTGTTTTAAAGTTACAATACGTTTTACTAATGGATCTACTAAAATTGATTTAAATCGTAATAGAAAAAAGAGAATTTAATACGTAGCAACGTAACTTTTTACGTAATTCGAAATCTGGACAAGAATAATTGCTTTAATAAATGTTACAATTTTACATAGTAAAACATTTTTAAAAACCTTAAAATAAAACATTTTCAGAAATTAACTAACTGGTTTTTTAGTTTAAGGCTATTTTGTTCTATTGCAATTAAAAAAAAAAAAATGGAATAAATTAAATTATATTGATTTTTTTACCATTTATCTATCTTTATTTTTCAATTTATTTATATATCTTCATTAGAAATTTATTTATGTATTAATGTCAAATACATTAAAAAAAGAAAAATATGATAGAAAAAAATTTCTATAGCATTATCACTATCAATAGATCATAATAACTATTTTTATCCCAATATCATTTATAATTAAATGGCATTATTAAAAATATAAAACGAATTTTATTGCAATTTTTTACTGCATGCAAATACATTTCATACCTTTGAGGTTATATAAGGAATAATAAAATTGATACATTATTATATTATAATTCAAATTATAATATCTGATGATGCTGTTTTAAAACTAACGTTTTTAACTGTTAATTTATGAGACCGTATAGTAATATAAACGAACTATGTTAAAGCAATGTTAATAAAAAAAAAAAAATCGAAAACATCTTCAGACCATATGAGGAAAATAACCAAACAAATCATATTGTTGAACTAACAATTATTGCATTTACAGATGAATTAATTGCTTTTGAAACACTGATAAACTTACGTTTTTACATATCTTACAAAAATTCAATAATTTATTAATACACATTGATTAACATTCGAAAAAAATCAATATAAAACTATGAACAATTGTAATATTTATCTTAAGATTGCATTTAAACATTGTAAAAAACATTTAAAAATAAACATTAAAACCATTTGAACATTTAAAAATAAATATCTTATTTTAAAACTTATATGTACTCATTTTATTTAAACAAATATAATATAATTTAAAACACAAATACTCTGAAATGAAATTATTTACTCAATATTTCAGTACAAATACAAAACCCCTGCTAAAATAAACACAGTAATTTTCTTATAGAAAGGGAACTGAAGATTATTACATTCATTTCGGAAAAGAATTGAAGAGTTTTTTGAAAAGAAATTATTACAAAAGGAACAGATTACATTCATTGAATATGTTGAATATTTTTGTAAACAAATATTCAAGAAACTCTCTGAAGAAAGGCCACGAAATCATTCATATGCAGAACTTTGTCCAAATAGTATTTTGCCATTCATGCCTTTGCTCAAACATAATTATAGAAGAAGTGATAGATTTCTGTCATCGCCTCTATAAATACTATTAGAGCGAAAGAGTTTTTCCTCAGGGTGTCAACCTACGCTAATCTATTTTGGTTCACCTATTCCGCAGAGTTTTCATACTAGTTAGAGTTGGTTCTTTACTGCAATCACAGAGGGATAATTTTCTTTCACCTTGTGCATCTTAAGTCGTAAACTTTATCAAGCGAAGTCTGCAAAAACATATATGAGTGACGAACAAACTTTTAGTGCAATAAGTAGTAGTTGATTCTGGGTAAAAAAATGATTCTGGTCGTAAAAAGTTACTTAGCGATTTTAGAAGCACATGCAGATGACTATATCATAACTAAAATAAACTTCGTAAATACTTCTTTTATTACGATTGAATAAAATACTGTCTTGGTATTAAATTCATAATGTATATCTCCAAAAAATGCGTATGTCTCCAAAACAGATTTATTCATTATAAAAAAATTTACCAATTAGCACATGGTTACAATATTAATAAAAATAAAGCCTTAAATTTTCGTTGCTTTGTTTAAATACGTAATAATACACAGAAATTTGTGAAAGGAGAACCTTATTTTTCTCACAGATATTATAATGTATTTTTTTTTGTTTTTAATGAAAACAGAGAAACCTGAGAAATGAAACTTGTTGGTTTCATAATGTACAAGTTAAATAAGTAATTTATTTTGATGAATATTTATAATAATTATCTATTTATCAAAAATCATTTTAACCAATTTAGATCCATTTTAGACTAGTAATTCGATGTAACGTATGCAAGGTATCTTGAAGATTGTTACCAACTTTTATACTGTTGACGAGAAATGAAAAAAAACTGTTATATCCTACAATGATTCTCTCAAACAAATGCTTACCGAAATTAAAATACACTCATAGTGTACGTATTTCATGAAAATAAATTACAAATCTTTGTTAAGAAGAATCGTTCTTGACTATTTTTAAGCAACAAAATGAAATCTAAAAGTCATTCTATATGTTGATACTTTATCATTCTATTGATTATTCATCATTTATACTATTTAGCCGAAGGAAACTATGATAGATCAGAAAGAACAAATGTCCTACACACTCCCAAAATATTCATTTGTTTACGGCTTGAAAAAGAAAACGAAACAAAATTACGAGAGAGCCCCCGTTGTCTTTCGAAAGATAGAAAGTTCCTTGATGCGAGACCAAAACCAGCCATAAATCGGAGTGAAAATGTGTTTTCCTCGAAAGCTGCCTTACATTTTCCATCCAACCTGAAAGAAACTCTTTAAGTGAGCGTTCGCGAGTGATGTGCACAGTTCTCAAGTTCAAATGTTCACATAACTTTAGTAAATGATGTAGACTCACTGAACTGATGTTACCGATTATTATGTGGTCATCGAGTTAATGGAAACATGAGTCGAAACTAAGATGTGTTAAGACATTTGAATTTAGAAGCAAACTTTTGATCCAAACAAAACATTTCATCGGAAATTTCTATTTCTTTGATAAAAAAGACATAAATTATTTGTTGTTTCGTATCCCACTTAGTAAACAGCAACATCCAAGCTCCCAAGCCCAAGAACCCGTGTGTTCTCCAGGAAGACAGCTTTTGTTGTGATGGAGCAACCATAGGAAGATGTCTGAATTTTTATGGAAAAGGGTTGTCAGCCCTACGCTCTATAGTTATATTAGACAGGGACCTACGGCTTAAGGGAGATTCTGAGCTACTACAAACATCCATAACACCGCCAGGACTCGAACCCGCAGCCTGTGGCACAGAGAGCCAGATCACTAATCAATCGGTCATCAGGCTCCAAAAATTATTTAAACCAGCTAATGTTTTGTTTCTTTAATTTTTTATTCAGAGAAAACGCGTAAATTAAAATCTTAAACGTTTAATCATTTAAGTAATTTTAACGTTCTAAAGTAAAATCTTTGCTACTAACGTTTCTATATCAAATTTTCTGTAAAGTTAAAAATGATACTGTTTTATACTAAACAAAAAAATAAATAAATAAAAAGTAAACATTGGTCATAAAATAGATTTCTTCACATTTATTTGTAACATATTGTAACAAATAAATTTCAAAACAAATCTTGATATTATTTTGTTGTCTTCATTTCTAAATTCCTTATCTAAAGCTTTCGCAAGAAAGAAAAACTATCAAATTGTAAATATCAAATCCTTTAGTCTTAATGACAGTTTCCTTTTATTGTCTAAATCCTAGTTTATTCTTTTTTTGAAAAGGTCATTTTATTTTCTGCTCAGTTTTCTGAAATACTTTAAAGGTTAAAAAACGTTATCAAAAATTTAATTGAAAATTGTCTGAAATATTTTCATGGGCCTTACAAAAAATAATGACAATTTTTAAGTAGATTAAATTATTAAGAAAAAAGGATTGAATTTATTTGAATCATGTAATGAATATTTTCATCGTCATTATAATCCTCATCATTGGCACATCAGCCGTGGTGGACAAATGCCGTCTGCTTACTGGCAGATTCTGAACATGACATGTTTTCTTTTTTACAGGGTGGGGTTGCCAGCCATACTTCCAACTCTCTAAAAGTCGTATTAGACCAGGACCTACGGTCCATGGCAGGCCGAGACTCGAACCCGAAACCTGTGGCTCGGAACACCAGGCACTTGGCCGTCAGGCTCCCAATGAATGTTTTAATAAAACAACAGCAACAATCAATGCGTTTTGATGTAGACTTTAGATGGCTTTTTTATACATTAAAAAATTACAATTTATTTTAAAGATGTTAAAAAAAAAAAAAAAAAAAATTTACAATAATTACCATTTTATTCACTATCTAAAAACAAGCTTTTTATAAAAGTACTGAAATAGCTTCGTTGACACTTTAATAAGTCATTCATAATTATCTCTATAGAATGACAACATTTTTCTAAAAAAAATTTTTATGTGTGAATATTATTCGCTACATATGGAGAAAGATAATGCTATCTATGATATCTTCACCTATGTATAATATGGAGAGATAAAAATTTCGTATTCCAAATGATTTACAATTCAATTCAATTCAAATTGATGAAAAATATTCTGTCAAAATCGACTTTCTAGTCAACTAGTTTTTCAAAACAATAACTGAAATACAAGCAGCAAGATGAAATCGAATTAGGGTATGCTCGATGCAATATGAAATCGAATAACATCGTCTGTAACCATTGGTCTCTATGTTGGTTACAACACTGAATTTACTTTGGCTTTAAACAACAAATGGTAATATTCGCATTGTTGTTTACAAAAATAAATAAATAATATTTTTTTCAGTTTTAAAAAGTAATAATAATACAATGATAATTATTTTTTAATCCAATGCAAAAAAAAAAAAAAAAAAATTAATTGTGAAAACCAATGTTCACGTTTTTATGCTTTGATGAATAAAACTAACAAATTTATTGACCCGTTTTAACTAAGTTTTCGATAACACAGTTGTTAAAGGTGATTTATACTTTTGCACCCAGAAAAGTATAAATCACCTTTAAGAACTGTGGCTATCAATTATCAACGGCAACTATTAATATTTCAATGAAGATATAAACAACAAATAAGAGTCCAATCTAGTTGTTTAGATGTCTCATCACAACCACAGGGAAATAAATTTTCAAATAAGTACTACAACAACCACCGTCAAACTATCGCCCTGTTACACTCTGTTTAGTTCCCACCACTACTAATCAGGAAATACAAACATTTTAATAAAAACCAAAATTTAGGTGTCACAAAAATACCTAATTGAATAAAATAGTTATTAAATTCCATAAACAATTGAATAAAAACTTGACTTTCAGCTATAAAATTATTTCAAACTATCATTTTATAAATAATATAAAGTAAAACTCATGTATGATAATTATAAGGGAGTTATAGATAGGATAAGTTAGTTTAGTTAGTATCATTAAAAAAATGAAAATTAAATTTTCTTTTAAATTCTTATAGTGCTGTTTTTAATGTTTACTACAATTAAGAAAAAGTGTTTTCTCATTATTTAAAAATATTTATACTCTTGTTAAACTGCAATCAATATAATTTAATTTAGAAGTTCTTTCACTAACTGCCGTTACGCTTAATAAAAAATATAATCAATGAACGTTTTTGCAGTATAAAATGCTTTTAATATTATAATGCTTAAAAGAAAATATTTAAAATTTCATGACAGGTTTTTCCTAATTTTTTATTTTATAATACTATGCATTAACGGCGATTTGAAACCAATTTTAATTAATTATTATTAAGAGCCTTTTAAGAAAAATTAGCGTTATTAAAAACAGTTTTTAGATTTATTTTCACTATAAACTTTTAAAAATAGCATAAATTCATTCATAGGTACAAATTTCAATGATAGTTTTTGTAAATTAATAATTTTTATCGAAGATTCTTTATATAAACTTTTATAATTAAACATAATTGAAACACAGGAAAATAAACTTTTATTTATTTATTTTTTTGAATAAAAAGGATTTAAAATAAAATCTAAAATAAATATTTAATATGTATTCATCTCAAAACAAATAATCATTATTATTTTAACAAATAAATAACTGATTAGTTTAAAATTAAATATTCTTTTTATGTTTAATCTTAAAAATAGTGCTAGTTTTATTTTAATAAATAGTTTGTTATTTTAATGAGACTCGTATAGAAAAGTCCCATTCATCAAATTATTATTTTTAACATCATACATGGAAACTCGTTTCAAAAATTTTTTTAAATCCGAAACATAAAATTGATTTCAATGTTTTTAACAATTCTTTGCTTTCCTTTCTGCCATTATTTCAATTCTAAATACACAGGAAAAAATCAAAGTGAAAATTGATTTATGTTAGACTTTCATACACAAGTACTGCATCAATCAACTTTTAAGCATAAGAATTCAATTTTCACGAGTAAATCTACAAAAAGGGCTTTTTTTTTTTTTTAATTTTTTACTATCATCTACTACAATCATAAGGACATTTTATTTCCTAAAATATTTATATATCTTTTATATTTATTTGCGGAATTTTTTTTTTCAGATTAAAATCATTCAAAAAATTATTAAGCATCAAAAATATTTTGTCGAATAGCTAAAATATTATCTGTTGTAATGACATTTGAATTTGTCGATTAATAAATGTATATTATGATTTTTTAAAAATGAAAAAAATTCGATATTGTGAATAAAGATTTATTTTAAAATTATTAGTTCAATAAAACAATTTGTATTGCAGTATGCATTGCGGCATGTAAACATATGTAGTTACAATATGTATAAATTAGTTTCTCTAAATGAACACTATATTTCAGCCGAATAGCCGAATATTTCTCTAAATGAACACTATATTGATGTTTAAGATTTATTATCTATTTTAATAAATATTTGTTTATATATTTTTCATATAAAAATATGGCTTACCCCAAAAGTTAATTATTTTAAACGTTTTATAGCTGATCTCTCAACAGAAATTTTTTTTTTTTAATTTTTCTTATTTCTTTATAATAATTATGTTTTTAATCTGTTACATCATATCAAAGAATTTTCATTTTGTAAATGTTTAAATGTAGTAAACCCCGTAAAAGAAATAATAGATGCTTATTATTTTAAAAACCTCGTGATTGACTCCACTAAAACATATACATATATTACTTTAAAAATATTCTAAAACCATATATAGTAATGCTATAGTATATTTTACTATAATTTAAAAAAGCACAATAAAAATGCATGAAATATATTTAAATACATTAAATATTCCATTTTTTTAAGAACTTAATTAATTTAAAAACGAAATGCATTTTCTTTACAATTTTAATTTATTGGAATAATATAAATCGTTTTACTTTTAAATTTTATTTTTTTTTACTAAATCTTAATTTTATTTATTAAGGTTAACTATATGTTTTTGATTTTCTTTAATTTACAATAGTTGAAAAATCAAAAAATTAAAATATAGTCAATAAAACTACCACTAAGTAATAAATGAACAAAAATAATTTTTAAAATAAATATTTGTATTGACGTCTATTCGATGTCTTTTCTGAAAGCATAAACTTCCCCTATTGCACTCCAAAGTGTGTTGTCACTGGCTACTAAAATTTCACATCGTAAATCGCCAACTAATCAGAAGTCTGAGGGAGCAGGGTAACATGATTTCTATTGGGATGCGTTTCAAGACGTGATGTTTTAGTAGCTAATGGAAATACATCTTCACAACGTTCGTGATATATTTGTATCGTATGCTCTTATTCAAAATCAAATTTGCACATCATATTAATCTAATAACATTCTATGCACCACATATGCGTTTCACCTTCAAATCCCAAATTCCAAATTAAACGATTTGAAAACTATAACAATGTGTTCCAAATATCGAACATGGTGTCATAGCTGGTAGGCTGCATAAATACTCAAAAATCTAAATTAATACTTTCAAGAAGGATCAATAATAAACCGATTACAGAAAACTATAACTATTCAATGAAGAAATTCCGCTTATAAAATCAACCAACAACCTTGTGATCTTGATGAAATATCAAACTAGAAAATCACAAAAAAAAAAATACAATAAGTTAAACTCACGGCTGGAACTATGAACAGACAAAGAATGGCCAAAAACTCAAAGTTTAATCTTAAAAATAAAAGAACTATTTTCATTATGACAATTGGAACAATTATAACCCTCCCGCTGTCTCGGTAACGATTATAACAAACACCATCAAACAATTACAATTTTGCAAGATTTAAAATTTAAAGAAAACAGTAAATATCCTGTGGTATGATAGAATTAAACTAATTAATAACTGAAATATTTGAAGAAAACATTTAAAAATATATCAATAATAATTTCTTTAAGAAATGTAACACTGCAGACTTCAAAAAGTTTTAAATTATCGAAATAATGATGATAACTTTAATATTAGATCATACTCAAGCTTCTTACAAAAACTTTATCCTACTTACTTAACACCACCACACAATTCAAACTTTAATGCATAAAAATTATTATCTGATTTTACAAAAATTTTTACGGTACTATTGAGTCAGAGGAATGTAGAGTACTGGTACACAGTTCGAAGATTCTAAATTCAATCAGAGGCCTGCAGACATATCTGTTATCAGTGGACTTGATCCGGATTGTCTGTCATATCATTTCAACTGATTTCAAACTAAATCGAGCATTCTCGCTCATGATTTTATGCAATAAATTATAATAGTATTAGTCGTATCATTGAATTTTAGTAGAAATAGCATAGTGTTTTCTGTCGCGTAACAATTTCAATCAAGATAAACAATATCAGTGTTCATATTGGCAGATTTTTTAAAATTTTAACTACTTTATAAGATTGTAAATATAATTGAATTAGATTTTAATTGAAGCAATAAAAATATTTTTCTGAGTAGGATATCCGTGGCATTTTCTTTACTGCAAAAGGAGGTTCATGGTATAAAGAAACTCTCATAAATTGAATGAAAGTAGAGTTGAAATGGAAAAAATGGCGTTTAAAAAATTTTGAAAAAACAAACTAAATCGAAAAGAATTTTTGAAAAAATAATTACATATTCATTGTTATTATTATATATAATATACATATATATAATAATAATAATAAGAATTGAAGATATAAGATATTGATATAAGATATTGAATATAAGATATTGAAGAATCAAAGGGCAAATTTATAGAATTGTAGATAATTTTAAAAAAGTTCTATATAATTTTGGAAAAATTTCAAAACAAAAATCTTTTTTTTTAAGACACGTTTTTACTGAGGATTAATTAAATAAACTCTCTTTTTATCAGCATATAAATGAATAAATAAATAAATATATAAAAATTAATGAATAAATTAAATATTATAAAAGTAATGAATAACTTAAAAATATAAAAATTAATTTGCTCAACAAATTTTCTGTAAAAGGGCTATTTAAAAATCATAAGGCACACTTTCAGATCGTGCATGAGTAGAAATATTACTACTTCAGAGCTAGTAAGTTGAAAAATATTTTTCAGGCATAAAATTATATTTTAAACTGTGTCGTTTTAGATAGCTCATATCTCTCAGAAATATTTCATTCATGAATATTTTTTCTCCCAGGTAAGAATCTATATTGCTAAAATATGTTTTTCTCTGGTAAGCCATTTACCCATTTTCAGAAAAATAAAAATATATCGGATAGACCTAGTTTGCAAAGAATTTTTTTTCTGAAAAAATGAATTTTTACGTCTTTATAGCATATCGATAACGTTTTCCAGTATAAAAAAATCCTTGCATACTTTTTGCTCTTTCATTTTATTATTTTTTATTTCTTTTTCTGTTTTCTTTCGTGATGAATATATATAGCTACTTTGTGAATTTTTGTCATTTGAGCGAGTTACCCATTTAAAAGAATGGTTAGGACATAGTAATTACAAGTAAAAGGATTTAATGTGTGTGTTTTTTTAATTTAATATTTAAAATAGATAAATATATTTTATTAGTTAATATATTTATATCAACAACTTTTTTGTTATTTTCTTATATAAACAAGGGTTTATTTAGAAAGAAAATTTAAAAAAAAAAACGAATTTCGACGATGACGATGATCGATGAAAAACGAAAAACGATGATCGATGAAAAACGAAAAACGATGATCGCAAATTAATTAATTTTAAAACTAAACTGATTGCATCAACTTATATTACTATTAATTTTTAATAAATTTAAAAATTAGATCAAAAAATGACCAGAATTACTACCAACATTTTGGGATAGCCATGATGCATATGATAATTTTATAATTAAACAAGATCAAGATAAACCGATATTAATTGACAAGCGAATTAATAATCAAAACAAATTAGTAATTCAATAAACCTTTTAAATATACGTAGCTGCATAGTCATATTTGTATTAGATCAGAAGAATTTTTTTTTTTTATTCAATAAATAGTTTGTCGTTTTTTATTGTTTGTCTAAGGAAATTTCAAAACAAATAAATATTTACTTTGAAATCAAATTTTACAAATATTTACATTTTTTTTAGAAATCAGAACTAAATTCATACGAAAGGTTATTTGTATCAAATACTAATTTTAATAGCTGTTAATTTTTATAAAAAAAATTATGAAAACTTTATGTATTCGAAAACTTTTTGTCCATTAGATTATTCAGTATTTGTTAAATTTACCACCCAGTTTTCAGTTATAATTATTTTAAGAAGATGCAAAAATTAAAGGCATAAATTTAAATTTTTTAAAATTTTTAATTTTTATTGTTATTTTTGAAAGCATAAGAACAATTACATTCACAAAAGCATCATTAAAAGATGGATTTTTGCAATTCTAAATAAATTATAGTAATTAAAATAGTATCTTTTTAAATTATAAAATAAAATATTTCTTTAACTAATAACACATATAACCTAGCGTTGCACGACCTGAAAAAAATAAAACTTATTAATTATTTTATTTATATTCACTTCTGTTTAAGGCAATATCTTTATTTTCCTTCAGCTCTAGGATTAGCCATTTTGAAATAATAGATTCCTTCCAAAATTTTTGATATCTCCATATTTTCTATAGACACGTGTGCTGCTCAATGTCAATTCTGATCTGATTGAATAGTTTTCTTTTCTTAGGTGGTATTGCAAATTTAACATCAAAAACCAGTATGAAGTTCAGCGAACACTTTCTTCCAATCTCCACTGGGAGAGAATAGGTTTATTGTTAAAGAACCCTTAGGCAAACTTCCGGAGAGGGAGAACGGAAGAATAAGGATTCGAAAATTCAAACAATAAAACAACATAAAAAAAATAGCATTAATTCTGAAAATATCACCAATCATGGAAAATCTCAAATTGGCGTAAAACCTGATTTATCACAAATAATGAGTAGTTATGATTAATTTTATGGATTATTTTTTTTTTTATCTAATATTGATCGAATTTTTGAATTTATTTTCAGTTGATCAAGATTTTATAGCGGAAGTATATTCCTGCCGCTTTTGGAAATTTATATATAAATTGAGGTTGTACATAGGCGGACACATACACAAATTTGAGAAATATCGTTGTTTTTGGTGGGATTTTTTTTTTTATAATTTTTATCGAATTGATGTTGTTATTTATATATATATAACAACAATTCGATAAAAAATATGAAATATTGTTTTGTTATGAAGTAAAATTATTTAAATAGCTGTACTTTGTAGTATTTATCAGCAAAAGACTTTTTAAATCTTTTTTTTAAAGTAAACAAAAGAAACTACTTTTGAAAAACAGCACTTGTCAAATAACAAGAATAATGACGAATAAAATTTTAAAAGTTGAAGGTTATCATAAAATTATTATTACTTTTATTATTTCTAATCATTTATTCTATGTTTTATTTATGAAAAATCTTTATATTTTTTTATAATAATTTTGAAATGATTTACTACATTTACAATAAAATTTATTTTTGTTTGCTTGTATGAAGAATAAAAAACATACCGAAAAGTTTATAATCTTGCTGCAAAAATTAACTAATCTTAATTTTAAACATGTTTTAAAACTCTTTATATATTCTGCAGAAGAATATTGTAATAAAATTTTATTATGCTATCATCATAACTTGTTGAAATTACTGTATTTTCAAACTTTAAAATTAAATGTAATGTATTTTAATAAATTATAAAATCAACCTGTTTAGATATGAATTAATATTGAGCAATACTCAAACACTAGGTTCATCCTTGAAAACTGGATTTTTTATTATGGTGCAATGAATAATTCTTCTATACATCTATTGTAGGTGCAGGAAAAGTTTGTCGAAAGATTTAGCTTCCTCAAAGTCATGTTTTTATCTCCTAATGCCACACTTTTCCTGTCACCAATGAAGGTATGTCACAGAGAATTTTAATAAGCTTCATGTCAAACATTACTCAATGGCATGTTTAAAAGTTGCCATGGATACAGAAACTAATCCTTAGTAAAATCAGAGAATACTACCTTTTACATCCTTCATTATGTAATATTTATTGAAAGAGTAAGTATATTTTCTTAAAAAGAACTTTAAGTTTACCTCGGAAACAAATATTATAATTGAATTTTCAAGAAAATTAAAAATATTCTCTTAAAAATAAAGCTACATTGGAAAATTTTGAACGTTACTAGATAAGTCTAAGAATTCAATAGCGAAAATTGGTAACAAGAGATGTGAGTGCTGGATAATAATCTTTGGAAAAATGTTTTTGACTATGGAGAATCGTTAGAAAATTTTAAAAATTAGCCCAAGGATATTCAACAATTTAAAATGTATTTAAAAATTATGCTTCTTTACTAAATAATTATAGAATCAATTTGAAAGAAAAGGAAAAAGTTTTAATAGTTCATTGAGTCTATACATCTGAGTTGCTACAGATATGGAGAATCGTTAGATTTTAAAATTAGCCCAACGATATTCAACATTATTTAAAATGTATTTAAAAATTATGCTTCTTTACTAAACAATTATAGTTAAACAATTTGAACCGAAAGAAAACATAGTTCTAGTAATAGTTCATAATAATAGTATAATAAAAATAATGATTCTAAAAATAATAATAAGATCATAAATTTTAAAGGGGATAAAAGAAGATTATATTCTAAAGCAGCTATATAGTTTTCATTAAAAAGTTTCTAAATTGAAAGAAATGAAATTAAAAAAACAGATCTCACCTAATGAAGAAGAAAGTCTGCAATGAAGAACAAATGGAACAAAAAAAAATCTAAATACTTTTTAAGTTTGCGACAGAATGTAATTTGAAGGATGCATTCTCAAACAAAAAATTTTAACATTCTTTTAAACAGAATGTAAGATGCTCAAATTAAAATAACTAATAGATAACAGCTCAAATTAGATATATTATTAGATAATAATCTTTTTTTTTATTTCCAATAGCAAGAGAAAATAACAAATTCTTACGAGATCAAAACAGTGTAAAACACACACAAGAAAAAAGAAAACAATAAGAAAAAAAAAGTCAACATCTTATCAGCAAAGTTCTAATGCTTCAATATCTTTCCACCTAGGAACCCCATGCAAGACCGGGCATTCTGTTATATGGTGTCTGTCCATGATCTCGTTTTCCCACAGAGTGGGCGATTTGGACTATCAAAAATGCCAACGCCGTGCAAATGGCTCGCAAAACAGTCATGGCCCATGCCAAGCCTCTAAATTCCGCTACAACTTTTTCACGACGTTTGTTCAAAATATCCCGTTCCAAAATGTTCTTCCAAGATAATGATCAATAACTGCCGATGTCTGCTCAACAATTATTTCCGAAAAAAATTGCTTAATGGCGGATTTTCCGATGTCAAAAATGTATTTGGAGCTCTACCTGGTAGAGAAAAGAAGCAATTATAAACTGATTATTCAGAACAATTAACTTATGAGTTATCAATATTAAACATAAAACAATTAATGAAAAACATGTAATTATGCAATTAGTATTTACTTCATTTCTTGGGTTTAATTTTATTATAAATATGCAAAGTATTTGGGTTTTTTTTGAGTTTTTTTTTTTTTTTTATTTTAGCATTCAGAATATAAAACAAAAAGCAAATTTGTTTGAAAGTGAATTTTTTTTTCCACATTCACAATAAAAAATAACATCTTTAGCAACAAACGTATAAAACATATAAAAACATATAAAAAACATACTTTAACATAAAAAAATTTATAAAACGTTTCCGACGTCTGTAGAGATTGTAGGGCAAATTTTTAAGGTGAGATACAATTAAATTAAATTTAAGTATATTTCTGAAATTTTAGCTTAAATAATCCATTAAACATTTTTAATTTAAACTAGTATAAAAATTTTCATTTTGAAGTAAACAAATATTTAATGTTGTGAGTTGGAGCAACTAGATTGAAACTAAATGTTGTTGGTTTAGTTGAGACTTAAAGACACAGTTTTATTTACACGCAGAAACACGATACAAATGCAATATTTGGCACATTTAAAAACATATAATTATAGATTTGTAGAAGAATTCCACTTCTAAGCCGAAATGAAATATACCCAGGTACGCTCTGGGAAATATAATTCCTTGAGAATAGGCCAAATTACGCAGGGTTGCGTTGAGTATATTTCCTCTCGGGAGGAGAGATTACAAAATAAACGTTTCTTGGCAGCAGCGACGGTTGAGCTGTACTTCCTCTCGAGTGAAAATCTCGAGGGCTACTAACCATTTCTCCTGAATGCCACAGGGGGGTGCTCTTTGCAGTGCATAGGAGGAAGCACGGTTACAATGTTAATTTAATAATAGCTGTTATTTAATCAATTGTAATAATCAATAAAAATGATAAATATAATATATCAAAATAACATTATTTCAAACGAAGTAAAACTAATCAACAAAACAAATATCAATGATTTTTTTAAATGCTATCAGAATAAGCAGTTATTCGATAAAAATAATAATCAAAAATTTAATGAGCATATTTTATTACCTTTATACAAATTTAATTTCTTTTTTCTAATGCTGCTGGCAAACACTTACACAACTGTCTTTGCCTTAAAGCAAGCGCTGCACAGACGTTACTCATTTATTGTATTACCCAGAAGGCGCGTGTAACTTGTAGATAAGCCACGGATGCGGAGTAACAATGTCCCTGTAACGCTCTACTATCATATTAGACCGGGACCTACGGCTTAAAGTGGATTCCGAACCACTAGAAACATCCCTGGAACGGCCGAGACTCGAACCCGAAACCTGTGTTTGTTATGAACCCTACCGAGTACTACCCCATACCGAGCTCCAGAGCGCTAGCCACTCGGTCATTCAGGCCCCACTTATTTTAAATACAAAAATATAACTTTCCGTCTCCTAATAATCATTATGGTGAAAAGTTTTGACGTCACTTAAAAGTACTTTTGCAACAAAAATTGCCATCTTCTATTGAGAGATAAATGGCTTACATTTTAATCAACATCAATGACACTTTTTCTGCGCCATCTAAATTGCCGAACATAACAAAAAGCCAAATCTCTAAGCTACAACAAAGAAAGTGTTCCCAGCCTTCGAAAAACTACCTCAGAAAGAAGAACTAAATTTTTAAGATTACTTTTTTCCTTCACTCTCCAAGATGAAAAAAAATTTTCCAGATTTTTTCTTTTACAGAAATAATTGATCGGTGTATCACGATTCTTCAAAGAAAAGGGTTCATCTTTCAAGAGAGAGATATCTCATGTATCTAAAGCAAGAAACAGGTTATTTATTCTGCCGCCTTTTATTCATATTTTTTTTTTTGTTCAAGATTGCAATGTGTATGAACCCAATTGCATTTTCGTATTCAAAAACGCAAGATGCTAGGAAATGTCAATTGTTTGCTAAAAAGTCATCCAGCGTCTTGAAGATGGTTTTTTTAAAGAAAACTTCATCGCTGGAAAAAAGATTTATAAAATCTTGTATTATGTTCGAAAAGAAAAACAAAAATAGGATTTTAATATTAAAAAAGATTTTTCTGGATCATTCTTATATATATATATACGTGGGCCGAAGACGTGGTTGTGTTAATAAAATATGCGAGAAATTGTGTTGACAAAGAAACTATTCGTGAACTCCTGCTTTGAGATTGGAACAATTTATTTTATGTTATCGAGTTGTTGCATATTGATAAATTGAGTTCGCGTAGGATTTTTTCATATCTAAAAGAAATCGAAAGCAAACATTACTATTTGAAAATTCTGTGCTATTTTTCCTATACCTTTGATAATGAATATTTTAAAGTAAATATTTTTTCAACTTCTTAAGTAGGAGATTTTATTTTAGGCGCTATCAAATTCTTCTAAAATTATCTTGCTTTATATACGTAAATCTTCTTATAATATGGCAAAAATATATTTTTATAATTATTTCTGAAATTTATAATTCTGTGCATTTATAGTTTCATTTCCATGATATTCATTCCTTCAGGAGTTATTTTTCTCCCAATGCGAGCGGCCCTAATTTTCCAAATGATTAGGGATCTGGGCTTTTAGTACCACAGACTTCAGATTGGAATTGAGGTGTGGGAGGGATGTTTTTTAGTGGTTCGGAATCCATTTTAAATGGTAGGCCCGGCCTGTTTGGCCTTTATGTACACAAAATGACCCTAAAGCGACAAACCAAACCAATCAATCTTCCATTACTAAGGCTGTTACACTTTTACTTGTTGGTTTAGGAACCTATAAAGCATATTGGTAACTTTATAAATTGATACCAATTTTCATTTGTTGTTGAAACAAATTGATTCATCGTTCCTAGTGATAAGACTATTTGAAACACACTCCGCAGAAGAACCATTTTAACAGATGCTGCTTTTAAAAAATTAGAGCTAGTTTAATCGACTAATCTTCTTCTTCACCGGGCAACAGCCCAAAAAGTGGGCCATGGCTGTCTGCCTATTTGCAGATTTCAAGACCGTGGATGTTTTATTTTTAGGAGGTAGGGTTGTCCGCCATACATTGACAACGCTTATTTATCTCTTATGTAATTTCTCCTACCAGTCATAATTTTGCAGCAACTGCTTCTACGGTCTATTTAATTTATTAGCTATTAAGATTTTCTAAATTCTATTATAATTGATTTGATGAAACCTCCAGCTCTCTGAAGTATAATCTCCTATGCATTGTATTATATTGAATCTAACGTTTTTATATCGCAAATTTCATCCTTCTTCCAATTTTTTTTTTTTTTTAATTTTTGATATTTAGTTCTGTTCTTGTATGAATTTTCCCCATTGTTCAGCTTCTATACTGCCGGGATTGAAACCGTGCGACTCATTTCACCCACATCATTCCCAAACTGTATAGGGGCAACTCAGCTCTAGGCACTGATTAGACCGGAACCTACTCGAATCACATCCATGACACTGCCGGGATTGAAACCCATCAGGACCGCCTGAATCACTCGCCCATCAGGCCGCAATCCACATCCCTTCAAATTATACAAAGGACTATTCATTTATCATTTATATTCATGGCTTAACATTAAAGATTTCTGTTCGACTCATTTTCCAAGTTTAGAATCTATTTCTGTTCGTTCACACAATTAATAAAATGAGTAGTGTAATAAGTAGAAAATCGATTTATGCTGGCTGAGTACGTTGCAGTCATGGCTACATCCTAATAGTTATAGCTGTGATGACCGTACGTTTTTCGCTTCGACTGTCAAGCTGCAGGGTCGTAGTTTTTCTCATAACAACGCAAATGTGGGTAAAGTTACCCTTGAAAATAATCACAGGGAAACATATTTTGTCCGTTTATTTTGTGCAGTTCGCTGCAATTGTAAGAGAAGCGAACCATAAAACAAGTAATATATAAAAAAAAATTTAAAGTCAATTCCTACTTTTATTCACTCTATTGCGGAAAGTCCTTTATAAATATTTTCATTCATTCTCTTAAGTTTATCTAGCGCCCTCTATGGGTAGATATATGCAACTTAAATCTAAAAAAAACTAAAATTAATTAATTAATTAATCAATCAATGAATTAATATTTGAAAAAAACTGTATTAACATCCAATGTCATCCACTACAAGTTAAAAAAATGTATTTGAACTACAGTGGATGAATAAAAGTATTTTATGAACGATTGAAAATTTGAACAAGATATATATAGGAAGAGTGTGAGCTAATAGAAGGAATTGAATAAACATTCAGGTAAAAATTCATTATATTTTCAGCTTCCGCTAATAAATAGAATAACCGCTATAAATAGTTTCTTAAAGTTCCCAGTAGTTCTCAGAATTACAAATTTTCTAATTATCAGCAATTTCTCAGGTTTGTCTGATGAGAGTTGAAAACTTTATAAACAAATAAACAATACTATAATTAGAACTATATAACAGTGATGTAACGATAATGATCACCTGATGTCATGGTAGAAAGTAAAAGAAGAATGCTGGACTGTCTAACTACTTTTTCCTTTTTATGATGAGTTACTTGGAGCTTAATATGACAGCAAAATGGGAGCAATAACGATTTTACCAATAAAATACATGAGTGAATGATTTTCCCTTAAATGTATAAAAATTATAATGTACTCTTTACTGGAAAATTCAGCTATTCATTTTAATGTTAGATTACTATGGGAACAATAATGATTTTGCCAATGAAATGCACGAGTCAATGATTTTTCCTGAAATGCATAGAAATTATAATTTATTCTTTACTGGAAAATTCAGCTAATCATTTTAATGTTAGATTACAATGGGAACAATAATGATTTTGCTAATAAAATATAGTCGATGATTTTTCCTGAAATGCATAAAAAATTATAATTTATTCTTTACTGGAAAATTCAGCTAATCATTTTAATGTTAGATTACAATGGGAACAATAATGGTTTTGCTAATAAAATACACGAGTCAATGATTTTTCAATAAATGCACGAAAATTATAATTTATTCTTTACTGGTAAATTTGGCTATTTATTTTGATTACAAACTCATTAATGTTTGTCATTCACATACAAAAATATTTCTTATTGAAAGTCAAAAAATAACAATTCACAGAATTTGGGCACTGAAGTTTCAAGAACCCTTAAGTAATTGAGTTTATTATGTTCCATTAAAGAGTTTTATTATATTCCATTCTTTTTCCATTATAAGTACTAGTACGAGTTTTCCTAAGTACCTAAAAATTTGGGTTTTTTTTTTAAAAAGGGTTAATTTATGAAGCAACTCTAAAAAGTGGCATTTTTATGTAAAATTGTAAAATACACTTAAAACTCATTAAAAAGTTATAAAAATATATAGTAATAAAAATTGTGAGTAATCATATTTCATAGAAAATTGACTTGAACTGACTTAACATTGACTTGAATAGAAATATACTATATTTCTACAGGAATGAATTATTTTAAGGCTCTTAATTTTCAATGGTTTTATTTTGAAATTTTCGTTTATATTCTTAAAAAATTTTTCATTTTTTTGAGCCTTTCTTATTTATATTTTTATTACTTAATACAAGATCCTACCATACAGCTAAAAGTACTTTGCAAATTAACTTCATTTGTATTTTGATTCATAAAAATATTTTTTTATTAAAAAAAATGTTGTTTTTCACTCTCACTGAAGAGTTTTTCCATTTCTTTTTATCTTCCTCTTAAATCTTTCTTTAGCTTTGTTAATATCTTTGGCATGAATGCTTTCTTTCAGATGGCAAACAATGCTTAAAACAAAGCCTTTTATTAAAATAATGAGATTATTCTTCATAACAAGCCTAATTTTCTAGTAAATATTTTCATAAATATAAAAAAAAAAAAAAAAAAAAGCATCGAGAAGAACAAAAAGATTTTTAATTATTCATTTTGGAAAACGCTTTGTTCATTTTATTCCATAGCCAATTAAGATTAATTTTTTAGAATATTATTAAATTTTTATTTACTCAAAGATGATGAGATTTTCTTTTTAAGATGAAAACTCAAATATTTTTTATCCAAAATAGTATTGTATAAAAATCCATTAATTAAAACTAAGTTTTTAATAAAAAATAATATATTTACAGAATTGAATTATAAGGATATTAGATTAGATTTTTCTTATAAAAAATTAGAAATGTATTGTCAATCATATTGTAAAACAATTATTTAAAATAGAATTTCATTCTAACTTATTATCAAGATTATATTAGGACTATATTATTTATCAAAATTATATAAAGATTATATTATTTATCAAAACTGTATTAAGATTATATTATTCATCAAGATTATATCATTTATTGTTAAGATTATCAGAGCATCTTTCAATTTTATTATTCAAAAAATTAATTATTTAAAAACTAATATAAAACACGTCTAGTGAGACCTTTTTTTTAATTACAATTTAAGTATAACATATTTACAAAAATATACTAACTAAAGATTATAGTATATTACAAAGTCATAATACCTCTTAATATCGTGTCGGCCTCTTTTCGCCCGTAAAAAAAAGTAAGCAACTCGACGTGGCATGGACTCAAAAGTCGTTGTACAAGAATTCTAATGATATATTGAGCTATGCTTTCTCGAAGACAAGAAGACCTTTATTGAAAACGTTGATGGTTTACATTTTGGGCCAAGGAATCGATGATGGCCATAAATGCTATTTCATGTTCTAGGTGGAAATCATTCGTTGGAATTGTCCAAATAAGTTCTTCAAAACAATTTAATATGACTATCTGATTGGCACGACGGTGACATGGCGCATTGTCATCCATAAATATCCCATCGTTGTTTGTACATGAAGTCTTTCAATGGCTGCAAGTTATCTCTAAAGTAGCTGATTAAAAATGATTCTTTTCCAGTCAATGTTTGGTCCAGTCGCACCAGCTGTTTCTCAAGTCCATGCCAACTAAAAAAATAGGCACCATTACGATAAGCCACTACCAGCAATAAAGTGCCTTGCTGACAGTTTGGGTCCATTTCGTTTCTGCGCCATATCGAACCCTACCATCAGCTCAAGCTAACTGTAAATCATGACTTCGGACCAATACGGTTTTTTCAAGTAGGGACCAACCGATATGCTTGAATAAAAAAAAAAGTCGCTTTATGCAAGCGATGTCGTTTGAAAATTTCGAGTAATTTTACCTGGAATGAAAAAGAAAGCCAAAAACTGCATCCGCACAGTTCTAACAGACAAGTCCCTTGTACGTCCCACATGATTTCTGCGGTTATTTGACGCAGTGTTGAAATTGTTTGTTATGAATTTACGACCCTTTTTACAGACGTCGCCGGTTTCGGTCGTAAAAGAATAGAAGGCGGTCGACCACTGCGAAAATCCATGGTGGGATGTTATGCCTGAAATGTCATACTCTCGGCCCACTTTGACAAAGTGGATATGGAAATGTTATTCCCTAACGATTTAGAAATGGCATGACCCTGCGTTTGCTTATAAATTCCGCGTTCAAAGTCTGTTAATTCCCGTCAGATCATCATCACGTCAAAATCTTCACATGAATAGCTTGAAAGAACTTTAGAAGCTCAGAAAATATTAGCATTTATACCTGTTTACGCAATGATTCTCCATCTTGAAAATTTGCAAAATTTTTAACATCCCATGACTTTTGTCACTTCAGTGTAATAAATGCTATAATAGTTTTTAAAATACTTTTGGTAAAAAAAAAAAAAAATTTTTTCACTGATACTCAATGTAATATATTACAATAATTAATAATGATATATTTTCATTTTCTATCTACAAAGACAAGAAGACATCTTTATTGATAAAATAAATACATATATACTGAGGCCAGAGGAATCAAGGCATGGCTAAATACTATTTCAGTTCTAGGTTTATAGAAATTTAGTAAGGACAAATAAGCGTCTCCCCAAACTATTTAATATGACTATCTGATTGGCACGACGAAAACTATTTCAATATGTCCCACGCATATGTCCCTCCCACGCATTTCAATATCCATTACTTTTGTTCTGCTTTGAAGTCCTTTCAAGCAATATTGCTCTAAAGATCTATTAAAAATGATTCTGTTTTATAAAAACAGTTTACACATCCCATGCTGTTTCTCATTATATCCAACTAAAATAAATAGGCAATTTCAATAAGCAATAAATTAATGGATTTTCTAATTTATGTTTCTGAATATCTATCTCTGCTATTTCAAGCTAGATGTAAAAGATTCCAATATTTTTAAGTATGTGGTGCAAATTCTTGAATAAAAAAAATCTTTATCAGACTCATTTTGAAACATTTCGAGTAATTTTACCGTATAATTGAAAAAGAAAAAAAAACTGCATGCATCATATTTTCAATTTTTGTGCATAATTCAGCTTATTTTTAAATAGATGAAATTAATTTTTTTATGAATTTTATGTCCTCAAATACAAATACAAAGGTTTGTCTTAAAGGTAATAAAATTTCTCATAATTATTAAATTTCAAGATTGTAAAATAAATTTTTCACTGAATCGATGTTATTTATTATTAAATTTGTAATCAAAAATCAACTTTTAATTGTTAAAATTTCAAATATTTAGAATAAAATAAATGATTTTTAACAATTTGGTTGTCTATGTTATTTAGTTTAGTTTCCTAGCAATGTTATTTAGTTGGATAGAAATATGAATATTCAACCTCGATTTTTAACTACTGTTAACATTTACCCAACAATTTAACAAAAGTAAAATATACGATGGTATTTACTAAAACAGAATATCTTCGTGACCTATCTGCTAGTAGTAAATAAATCTAAAATTTTCAACATATGCCATCTATTGGGATATATTACAAATAAATTTAAATATGTATGAAATTTGTATCCAAAATCATGAAATTTTTAATTAATTATTTTTAATAAAATAAAAACTCAAATATCTAGAATAACATAAATACCTTTTTTTCAATAGGATTGTTCTACAACAAAATTTGATAACAATATAACTTAGTTGGATAGAAATAAAAATATTGAATCTCGATTTTTAACTGTTGTTAATATTTTCCGAACAATATTAACAAAAAGTAAAATATGCGATTTTACGTTATTTACTAAAACAGGATATCTTCGTAACCTATCTGCTGGTTGTAAAAAATATCTGAAACATTTTATACATGAATCAACTATTATGATATATTTCAATTAAATTTACATATGTATGAAATTTGTATCCACAAATCACCAACAAATTTTAGATACTTAAAAAATTAATTAAAAGCTCAAATATTTAGAATAAAATAAATACCTTTTTAACAATATATATGTTGTATGCCAAAATTTGCTAACGATATTATTTAGTTCGATATAAATATGAATAATGAATCTCGAATTTCAACCATTGTTAATATTTCATATGTTAACAAAAGTAAAAATATACTGTGGTATTTATAAAACAGGATATGTTCTGACCTACCTATCTGCTAGTTGTAAATAAATCTAAAAAGTTCGGCATAAGCCATCCGTTATGATATATTACAATTAAATTTTAAATATGTTTGAAATTTGTATCCAGAAATCACGAACAAATTTTAATTAATTAAAAACTCAAATATTTAGAATAATATAAATACCTTTTAACAATATGGTTGTTCTATGACAAAATTTGATTGCAATATTATTTAATTGAATAGAAATATGAATAATGAATCTCGATTTTTAACTATTGTTAATATTTTCCCCCACAATATTAACATAAGTCGGCCCATCACTTTTGGTCTTTGTCCAAAAGAGATTGCATTGAAAACTTTCAAAGAAGAAAACTTTGCAAACTTTCAACTAAATAATATCGCTATTCTTATTGACAGAAATAAAAATATTAAATCTAGATTTTTAACCATTGTTAGTATTTTTTCCAACAATAATAACAAAAGTAAATTATTCGATGGTGAATTTTACAGGATATACCTAAAACAGGATATCTTCGCGACCTATTTACTAGTTGTAAATGTATCTAAAAAACGACATAAACTTTCTATTATGATATATTTCAATTAAATTTAAATATGAGTGAAAAATACGATCAAATATAATTCTTATAGTACTTTTATTTTCTCTGTACCACACCCGGTTCAAATGTGTTAAGGCCCAACTATTGCAGGTAGTAGCGTAGCATTCCCGATTCTGAGTGACAAGCGACGCCAGGGTAATTGGGTGATCGTGGATCCGTTTGTTCTGTCAGTTTCACGCGATCCGTCAATTAAGTTTCACATCCAATCTCGATTCGACTAGGGCCCTGCGATCTTCCCAGGCAGTTTCGATGTAGGGTAAAACTACCATTCAAATTGAATTGTTAAGTGGCGATAAACGTTATTGATTTTAAGTATGGAAATGTTTCTAACTTAAATTTCTCAATCTTCAACAACGTATTTAATTTTTCTTTAGCAATATAAAAAAGCTCATAAATTACAAAAAACGTATTGTTTTTTTTTAATTGTTGTTGTACAATTGGGAGCCTCTGTGTTCACTCATGATGCATACCATGAATGGCATATCACCAGGTGATGAAAGAAGGATATTGACAGGAGCCATCCGTTATGGAGCCAGGTTGGAGGACTTTTGGGAATAATTAAGTTTAGTATCCAATCTCGATTCGACCTGCGATTTTTACAGGCAGCTTCGATGCAGGCCAAACTCCGATTCAAAACCGAATTGTAACTTGGTGAAAAAGTTTATTGATTTTTAAGTATGACTTGGTGCAATTGTTTCTAACGTTAACTGATCATTCTTCAGCAATTTATATGTTTTTTTCTTTCAATGGTATGCAACATAAAACAAATTCGTACATTTAAAATAATGTATCAGTTTTTATTGTTGTTGTACAATTGTGTACATAATGTTGCATATAGTCATAGTGTTTTGTTTCATATTAAATAAAAAAAAGAGATATTCATAGCTTTATTTTCAAGATTGATTATGTTCCCCTGTTTTAGAATTTTTAATTAATCCTTTCTTTCATATACTACTTAAACAATTCTTTTCCATTCTTTCCTCAATTCTGTGCATCGAAATAACTGAACCTTCTTAATGCCAAATTAACAATTTTATGTTAGGTTCTTTTTTTTTTTTTTTTTTTCTTCATTATAATTTTGAAGAAAAAGAGCAACCCATAGTGTGATGCAGAGACACAAACCCAAAACACTTCTGGCATTCCCACATGCGCAAAAGAAGAATTTTGAACACAAACTGTTTTCCACTGAAGAAGATGGCCATTTGACTACCGTAATTGAAGAAAATTATGTTGTATGTGTTTAATGACCATTGAATAGTTTTATATAGTGTCATATAAGTTTTATGTAAGTCACTTGTATAAATAAACAACTTATATAGATAGAAGAAACATCCATTACAGGAATTATTTTGTCTGATTTATTGTAAAACAAGAAATATTATGCGTCTTTTAGCCCGATATAGTATTAAAAACTTTTATTTATTAATCAAAAACTTCACTTAATGGATTGAATTATAAAGTTCAGAAAACAAATTCAACTTTTTTACAGAAAATTTCAAATTAAATAAATAAATCATCAAAGAATTAGCAATTATAATTTTTTTCAAATAATTTTTCTACTAATTTTCTTAAGATAATTTAAAAATAAAAAAAAATGACATAAACATTACTATTTCGTTTTTATTAAAAATCCTGTATAAAATAAAATAATGTGCGTGTACTTGGGAATCAATTACGACTGTTTTTGTGTTTCCAATATCATTTTTGGTGAACAGACTCCTGCTCTGATTGAAGTCTATATTATCTTTTTTTTTAAATAAAAATATTTCATAATGAATTTTTTAATTTTTTGTTTTCTAATTTTTATAAAATCATTTAAAATATTCAATATGGTGTACTTGCTATAAAACCAATGCTAAAAAATCAATGCAATCATTCTAGAAAAAGAACTATGGTAAATAAAAAAAACCACCTATCAGTGTAAATGCAAAAAGGAGTGAGACCATTAATAATAAAATATATCTCAGGTTTCTGCTCTTCTAAAAGACATGTTTTTAAGTAATTAAGAACAAGAAACTTGTGTCAGCGATACTTAATGCTAAACTCTTGTCTTTTTTATGACCCAATTTAACTAGTAAAGAAAAAAGTATCCAGTCGGCCTTTTTGCCACGAAAATAAGTTAAGGCTCCTAAGATACTATCAAGATCCCACATTGCTCCTAAAAGCCCGTTGACATTAAATGGCCGTTTACAGAACTCAGTTCCAGGATGGCTTACGAAGGTCATAGATAAGCGAAGTAGTTTGTTGCGTTTGAGGATTTGCAGGACATGTATGTTTCAGCTTTGAAATTCTAACTCGACTCAAGCACGTTTTGGAATATATCAGGTGCATGGTAGTTAAGTAATATAAATAGAAACTTTCTAAATTAGTTTAAATTTTTAGAATACATTTTTAAAATTATTTTTAGTATGTCTTCAGTGTTTTAGATGTTGTTTTTTTTTCACGGCGTAAAGAATCCAAAAATATATTTAAATCACTTAAAAGGTTTTAAATAGCTTTTATTTAAATTTTGTGGGGATGTTAGGCTAGATCTTATTTAAACTATAAATAATAGAAGTATTGTAACTCAAAATAACAAAAACCCATGTAGGGTTCATTCGTTTTATATTGACAAAATTCAGAGCATTAAAATAGTATAGGAGTATAATAAAAGCACAAAAATGTTTTTTTTTTTTCTGATCCCACTTGGTGGACAGCAACATCTAGACTGCGATGATAATTTTTTTTAAATATAAGAAACTTTTCAATTTTTAACAATCCTGATGCAGATTTAATACTGATTTTAAAAAATGATTCACGGTCACTTTGTTCAACAGCAATTTCTGCCTTCAACTGAGATAAGGCGAAATTACTTTATTGGTTAAATTTTTAACATGTTGTTGTTGCTTCTTACCCCACTTGTAAGACAGCAACATCTAGACCAATCCAAGAACCCAAGTGGTATAATGGACGGAGGGAAAAGGGGCAGCCTCTGCTGTGATGGAGCACCAGTAGGTAGAAGTCTGACTTGACTCCGCGACGCTGAAGGAGGGCAGTGCCTTCCTGGAAGAAGGGAACTATCTTTTAGGGGAACTATCTTACATTTTCGCATCGTATGGAGGAAAACTTGGAAATCCACTATCAGGTAGTTAGACTGACGTGGCTAGATGTTGAACATCACAAACACCAACGAGATTCCTCGTTTTTTGAAACAGGGTCTACAACAAAGTTACCAGCTGCTTGAACCTTCTCCCTAATGCTCACCAGCGGCCCACGCTACCGCTGAGCCACGAGTCGAGCCAACAAATATAATAATAATTACCCCTATGGGACACATGAGTGATTATGATAAGTTATGAATAAAATGATTTTTTTTATATAAATAGTTTCCAGTTATTCATATTCAGTGCTGTTAAAGACATTTTGAAATTTTTTAATATATTGTTTTATTTACTTTGTCATTAGAATATATACAAGCAAGACTATTTCTTAAAATAAAATGTTTTTCTACCAGCAACAAGTCATTTAATTTCATTGTGTCAGGAGTTTTTACTAAATAATTCTCCAACCTATATTTTTAACTTTTTAAGATTAGACAGTTTAATTAAAAAAATACAGACTCACTTGTAAATAATTAATGTATCTATTATTAAAAATGTCCTTCAACTCCTCCAACGCTACAAATCAGTTTTCGACTGCAACGGTTGCAAATGAAAAATATTTTTTTTTTTTTTCTTTTATGCGTCTAGCTGGCTGTTTTCATTTGAAAAAAGAAAGTACACAAATCTAATCCATTGTTTTAAAAGCCATCTGCTTTCGCTCATGCAATCCAAGTTTCTTCCACTTAATTGTTTAAAAACTCCATAAATTTTTGCTTGTTTGCTTAGAGAACACTAATTAGATATTTTAAAATAAAATAAGTAATTCAAGAGATGTTTAGTGAATTATTCTAAATTGAGTAACAATTAAATTTACTGGCGTGATCCACGTCCAAGTGAAATTGGGGAAAAAAAAAACTAGTACAAATCAGTGAACGAAAGTAGTGGAAAATAAAAGAGAAATATTTATCATCAACTACAGTGAAATCCTCTTAGTCCGCATTAATTATTTGTTTCTTCCTTGAAAAACATAACTTGAGCTCTGAGATGTAATTGTTTTGCACTATTCTGATTTTTTAAAAAAATATTATTCTTTCACATCCTGATTAATGTTTCCCAATTAGAAAGCTCTTCTGAGTTGAAGTTACAGCAAATTTTTAAAACACAAAAAAAGTGCATGATTGTTAAGTTAATCTTTTCTCATGTAATTATCCGGCGTGAAATTTTCACTGATTTAAATATAAGTTAAGTAATCAAGCTTCAGATTTATTTCAGATTTATGATTTAAGAATGATAAATTATGATTTTTATATTATATTTTTATTAAACCAAATGAGTATAGCTTAAATTATACGAAAACATTTCATTTTTATATATTATTTTATTATATTATTTTATATATATATATATATATATAGTAGAATTTTTTTTTAAAGGAAGAGTTTTGGCATTTCATTCCCAGGAGAGAAATGTAAATTCTTTGACAAGTACAGAATAGAAACCCTTCACTCAAATTTAACAGCAGACAAGCAATAATGTGGATAGTTATTATTATTACATGTAAATAGTATTTTGTATTAATGAGAACAACCTGTCACTCGAATCTAATGGCAGACATTCAATGTGTAATGAGATTCATGAAATTAGCGATTGTCTGTGCGATCTTCACAGGTCGAAATAATTACAGATGGAATATGGGCTACACCATGAGTTGTTCTATCATGATTGGTGATAGACCACGAGCTTAGAAATCTGTACTCTAATGAGAAGTGATGAAGCTGACACCCTCCTCTCCTCTTGACCGATTTTTTTAAAGAGAGGTTTGCAGAGAAGAAAGGAGAGAGTTCTGCGACCAGTCGATTTATTTAATCATCAGATAGAGTGTTGTTTTACCAGTCGATCAGTAATAATCAGATAGTTGTTGTTTTATACTTTTTCTCTGAAGTGACAGAACAATCCGGAGTTTCCATTTGTTTCCAAAGTGAGGCCTTGTGATTTCGTGTACAACACCATGTGATAATTAAGGTATGAGGCAGATGACGGGTTTTGAGATTTTACGTAGACACAAGAACTCTAAAAATTTCGGACCTTGTAGTCAATTGCACTCTTGTGATCTAATTTATATTTTTTATTTTAATTTCTTTGTCTAAAACCCTGAGTATATATATACATAGTGCTTGTAAATAAACATTAAAATGTTGTCATGAACATAAAAAGTGGCCCTCTTCTTGAAGCCATCATATGTCTTGTAAATGCCGAGAAGTTACAATTAACATAATACAGATACATCACAAACACAAATAATGTAAAATTATATATATATATATATATTTTATATTAATTGCGATAGTGTTAGAAGTGTTCATTAATAAAATGCATAGTTCAAAAATGATTATGAAAAAAGTTTTACGGAATGATAAAGAATTTTCACAAACGTATTTTCAAAGTATTAAACTAAACTTTAGTATTTAAGCAGATTATAACATCTGTAAAATTATTCAGAAATGTAAAAATAAAAGCATTCATTCAGTTAAGGTTATCATATAAGATAAGGTTTCTAGTAAATGCAATAGTTATTACTAAGCAGTATTGCTTCCTATAAAACATGTTTTTTCATTGTCTACAAATCACGCGATATTATCTAACGTTTCACTTTTGAACCTTAACGTGTTTCATATCATTCCAATTGCCTATTGAGGAGAAAACTAGGACAAATAGTAAATCAGATATTGCATTGGAAATTATGCATATTTTCACGTTTACATACCATTTTTACAAACTTTCATCTTTATGTCTTTTTCTAAGCATCGTTATATTATTATATTATATCAATCGTTTATTATATTATTACATCAATTACTTGTTGGGATTGATGTATTTTTGCTCCTCCATGTTATGGAAATACATCGCCAGACATATTTGATTAAGCTTAAGTTGATTTAATTAGCCTAAGGGACATCAATTTTTATTTCAATACCTTAAGGGCGCACAATCGTTAAAAACTTTGTCATAATAATCAGATATAAAACTTTTTCCGTGTCTGCCTTTATTGGTTTCTTAATCTCATTCTCTTATTTTGTATATTTAGTAATCCTTCCTTAATTATTTAGCAATCTATTATTTTTATTATTATTAATTTTTTTTATCTATTTAGTTATCCTTATCCTTCTTGTAGGGAATTAAAGAAAAAGCTGGTATAATCCATATATTTATGTAAATTGTATATATATATTGTTGTTTGTTGCTGTTTATTATCCTGCTAGGTCGACAGCAACATCTCGTCCCATAAGAATGGGAAGTAGGGAAGGGAATGGAGCAGCTTCTGTTGTGATGAGGCACCCGTAGGTAGAAGTCTGACTTGGCTCCGTGTCGCTGAAAAGGGGAGGGCAGTGCCTTCCGAGAGATCTTTTAGGAGGCATTACCCCACATTTTGCGTATCGTATGGGAGAAAACCCGGAAAAATTCCCACCATATAGTTCGACTAACGGAGCAAAATGCTGAATATCACAAACGCCATTGAAGCTTATCATTTTTTAAACAATGCCTACAACAATACCACCAGTGGAGTGAACCTGATTACTAATGCTCACCAGCGGCGCATTTTACCGTTGCGCCACGAACCGGGCATATATATATATATATATATAATATCTGTAAAATTGTTTTTAATGTTGCTGAGATAATTTCTGTTAGCTAAGTTACATATAGAAAATAGCACATTACTACTGTGCATTAATTTCTACTTATGTTAACAAAAAAACATTTTTTGTAAATTTATTTTATATGCTTTTTCTTAAAGAAAAAAAACCACTGCGTTAGGAAAGGATACTCTATTTTCATTTTTATTTGATTTACTTTTTAAACAACTTTATTTGTATATGATATTAGCTTGAATATCCATACATTACTACATAACTATCATCTAAAGATAACAATTATGGCGACATTTATAACAAGCTATTAATTCTGCGCCTCATGGAAGGAGGGTGGGCATTCGATGAATCTGCAGAATGGGATCCACCCTTTGGACACCCGAGACGCCTATAATGATGCAGAAAGGAAATGCTTTTAACAAGCTCCCTCCGCCAAATGGAATTTAATCCGCCTTCCCTTGATCTGGATTCCGGGGATGCTAACGAACCACAATTGTGACAGATACTGTGTGGGTGACGATCTCCGATTTCAATCACCTCTCTGTTGTCAGACGCCTTTAATAAAAGATCTGCCGCTGATAATGGGCAAAACGTGTGCAGGATTTGTGAGGAAGACTTTTTAATGCATATGATTTTAAGGGGAACTTCTTACCATCAAAGAGTCCATAAATCCATTGACTGATACATTGGACTAAAGAAAATTTTGGTTTTGAATTTTAATAATTCGTTAATTTGTGTTAGAAATATTATAAAATATAAAAATACTGAAACAAAGCTATAATGTAAGTTAATTATAAGGTTATTAGAAAGAAATAATAAGAAGAAACAAAGTAATTAACAAAGCGTTAAACAAAGTTAAACCAAGCGCTAACAAAACAACGTAACTTATTAACAAGTAATATAAAAAAGATTTTTAAAGTCAATTCCTACTTTTGTTTTTCACTGTATTGCAGAAAATCCTTTATAAATAATTTTCATTCATTTTTTAAGTTTATCTGGCGCCATCTATTGGTAGATACATGCAACTTAAATCAAAAAAAAAAAAACTAAAATTAATTAATTAAATTTAATTTATGAATTAATATTTGAAAAAACTGTATTAACATCCAATGTCATCCACTACAAGTTTTAAAAAAATGTATTTGAACTTGAGTGGATGAATAAAAGTATTTTATGAACGATTGAAAATTTGAACAAGATATGTATAGGAAGAGTGTGAGCTAATAGAAGGAATTGAATAAGAAATAAAGTTACATTTCAATATAACCAATAGGTAACAATAACTTAATAATTGTTTTTAAAACCTGAATTTAATGTATTCCTCTAAGTATATATGTCATAAATGAGACCTGTTGTCCGAGTGGCTATTCATTGTAAAAATTAATTTGATTAATTAGTTAAAAACTAATTAACATTATGATTAATTAAACACCTATTAATTTGCTTAATATTCTTGCAAAAATTACAAATAATTTAATAAGTGTTAAATATGTAAATTACTGGCATCCGAATTATCTATGGTTTTGATAAAAATATCAATGTTTAATAATCAATAGAAAAATAAAATAGTTTACAAGATTTAATAAAATAAATGTTTATCATTTATCATGCTTCATTAAACAGTTAATAATTTATTTGCAAATATCAGGCATCATTGTAAAGCTATTTTAGTAAAAAAAATATTGTTCCAAAGGAAATTTCTACAGAACTTCAAATTTTTTTTTTTTAGACAGTGAGACAAATAGTTTCTTCATAACAATTTCTTCCAGACTTTCTCTAAGATGAGTGTTATTCAGAGAGAGCGGATTTAAGGAAGGACTTTTACAGAGCTCTTGGAGTCAAAGTAAAACTCAAAACACTAGACAAAACATTTCAGTTAAATATATTTAAGTATCATTGAAGATTAGACGACATCAAAAAAATGTAATTGTACGTTTTATAAGAAAAAAATGGAAACACTTTTCACTCAAAATAAAATAACTCTTCGAATAAAAAAAAAAAGAAATACAGAAATCATTTGAAAAAAAATTTTTAAATCTTTTTTTTAAGTTTTGTAATTATTTTTCAGAAATGTATTATTATTTTATAGGTTGTTATTATGGTTCGACAGATAATAATATAGAATATCTATAAATTAAAAAAAAAATAATATTTATAGATTATTATTACTTAATTTTTTCAATTCCTTCTACTAGCTCACACTCCCTATATATATATATCTTGTTCAAATTTTCAATCATTAATAAAATACTTTTTTATTCATCCACTCAAGTTCAAATACATTTTTTAACTTGTAGTGGATGACACTTGATGTGAATGCAATTTTTTCAAATATTAATTTAATACTAAATTAAATTAATTAATTTTAGTGTTTTTAAGATTTAAGTTGCATACATCTACCAATAGATGGCTCCAGATAAACTTTAAAACAATGAATGAAAATTATTTACAAAAGACTTTCTTGCAATATAGTGAAAAAAAGTAGAAATTGACTTTAAATTTTTTATATATTACTTGTTAAATAAGAGTTTTAACTTAATAGGAGTTAAAAAAATTATTAAATAGAAATTGGATGCATGGACAATGTTTTTTAGAAAATGGAATCATAAATTAATTTATTTATTTTTCCTAACAACATTAAAAATTAATTATTTTCTTTTAAATTGCTTCATATAATAAAGAAAAATCAACACATTTTATGATAGAATCGATCATTAAGTCGATCAAATTGGAAATATCTATCTAATTACCTTAAAAGTACAAATAACTAATAATAATCAATAACTAACTCAAATAACTAACAATAATCACTAATAATACACATAACTTACTTTTTATCTTTATCATTGCTTAGTTTCCATCGATTGTATTAATAATCGATTTTAGTAATATAATTGCCTTGTTTCTATCGATTATATTAATAAGAACTTCAATTGCTTTGAAGAATATCGAAAGAAAAATAGTTTTCATATCAATATCAATAATTATACAAGTTTATTTAAAAAAAATAAAGTTGCTTTAATTTTGTCTTAAAAATGAGTATGAACATTAAAATAATCAATAAAAATCGAGTTTTTAAATATATATATATATATGTATGTTACTTTCTGAAAAAAATTTAATTTACAATTTTTGATCTTATAAAAACTTTTATAACTTAAAATGTATTAAAGAGATAGATGTTAGTGAAATTTTTTTCGTACATTAGAAATAATGTCTTGAAAAATTTTATACAGAAAACATCATTATAAAAATAGTTATTAAAAAACCTATTCATATTGCCCATGATTTTTATTATATATGAATTCATTAACAAAATTATATATAGATTATAAATGAAATAAAATGATGAATAATTTTATTTTATAATAATAACCATTCGTTTCATGTAAGACATTGTGTTCCATAACCAGGAGCAATATTTGGTGATAAAAGATGTGTATAAGTGTTTTATGTAAGAAAGTAACTGCTGTATGTTTACATGTCGCTTATCAGCAAATCCTTATAGCCCCCAAGTCCTTATATCCCAACACATAATCTGGCTGTTGATACGACACACACACGTTATTATAGTTTCTCTTTGAATTTTCGCAGCCTAATGGCCAATTGGCTAGCGCTCCCTCGCATTTGGTTCGAATCCTGGAGGTGGAATGGATGTTTGTTAGTGTTTCGGAATACACATTAAACAGTAGGTCTCGGTCTAATTAGCCTAAAGTGTAGAGATACAAACCAAAGCAAAATTTGAATCTTCCCTTTACTAAAATAAATGTTAAAAATATACACCTACAGCTAATTTCAATCGTTTTCTACTTGGGCACGAATTTGCATGTGTAACCAGAAATTTATAAGTCGAGCAATTCACTTCAAAAACAAACCAATCATAATGAACATATCCTCTAATCTATATTTCATACTTTTTATATGGATAAAGCAACATAAAGCATAGAAATTGCGAATATTTAAGTAGACGAATCTTATTTGAAATCCCTTTGGCCATTTCTATTTCTGTCAAATATATGCGGAACAGAAGATTCAACTCAATACTTGATCCATGTATCCGAGCAACACGAAATAACGCAATACATCTACAAAATTCCGCATCTTATCACCATGGTGACAAGATACACCATCTCCATCTTGCCACTCTATCAAAGGATCAAACCACAGCGGAAGCGATGGGATGACCAAAGATTGTCTTCCTAATGGAATATAGCCATCTAACACGCAGAGGAATTAAATTTCAAGGAAGTGAAAATATTTCAATATATATCTCTCTCCGGTGTATTCATTTGGGATAGATGTGTGTGCATTTGCATCAATTTATCAAGACATCATCCGTCTTTAAAATTTTAATAACTTAATTTGTTCATTAATTATTCGATAGGAATGAATTGATTAGATTAGTTAAATAACCCAAAGCATTTGATTTCTCATCTGAATTGCAGACTATTAGCAATATTTAATACCTTTTTTAAGGAAAGCCATTATAAACATTATTATATTTTTAAAATTAAAAATGTTATTTTTAGTACACATGAATGATTTATTAATAACGATCGATTAAAAAATGGATTTAGCTAAATTTAAATACATTTTTTTTTTATTTGATAATAGTTAAACTTTGCAATGACTTTTGATAAATATTCAAACATAAATTTCCTTCTAGATTTAATGTTTTTTTTACGTTAATGGGGCCTGATGGCCGAGTGACTAGCTATCTGGTGCTTGGTGCCACAGGTTTCGGCTTCGAGTCCCTGCGGTGCCGTAGTTGATTGTAGTGGTTCAGAATCCACTTTGAACTGTAGGTCCCGGCTTTACATGACTGTAGAATGTAGGGCTTACAATCCTACTCCAAAAGACGACTTCTCATGTTTCGATTTCTGCCTGCAGACAGGAGGCCTAAGCCTACCATGGGGCTATAGTGCCATAAAAGAAGAAGCTCATGATTTATGAAATCTCAAACATGTTTTTATTATGAAATTCAAGCATTTTTCTGTTTGTTAAAGTTCTCTGCTTTCCATGATAAAATAAACTTGAAACATGTCGTAAAACAGAACATGATTTTCCGGAAGAAAAATATTGCATGCGCATACTTAGAATAGAAAAAGTAAACGTTCGGTTCGCTTTGCTTATCAATCTTTAACTAAATCCCTTAATTCATCATCCTTATGGGATACGCACTAGCAATCAATGTTTGATTCAAGGTATTGAGTAACTCAAGTATTGATTATTGATTAATTGAAGGTATTAATGATTGAAGGTATTGATTAATTCAAATTATTGATGAACAAATTATTGTATAATTATTTCTGAACTTGTATAATTTTTTTTTTTTTACAAGGATAATTTAACCAATTATAAAACAGTTCAAGAAACATCCCCTATTAAATTCCAAATTCGAAAAGAACAAAATAATTTTTGATTTTTTTTTGTTTTTTAAAAGTGCCGAATAAAGATGGTAAGCACTACAATTCAGAAATTCAAATTCTTTTTAAACCCAGTTAACAACTTTTCAAATTTTACGTTGGCAACAAAAAGGAAAAAAACAACAATTCCTCATTAAAATAAATAAATATTTATAAAAGAATAATTAAATAGCCCCACAAATCTGAAGTTAAACTAGTAACCAAGAATAATAAATGATTTTCTTATTGATTTGTGTCTATAAATTTAAATTAAATTTGCTATGTCGTCATAAACAATATTAAAGTTTATTTGAAAAATTCAATATTGTCTTTTCTGGATCAGTGAGTGTACAATACGTTGATCTGAAATCATAACATTTTCACTTCAAAATAACAAGATGTATTTGATTCAATAACAAAGTCTAAAAACACATATATCATTTAAAAATCTATTTTCAACGAATCAATGTTCTAGAGAAGAAACAATTTTCCCGCCATTAGACGCTTCTGTGATCAGTTGCCATAAAAGCCAAGTAATAATAAAAGTCAAGCTTCTAATAAACTCTCAATGGAGCTAGATATGGACTTCTGACAAGTCCTTCATATCTGCGGATCGAATAGTGTGCTCTGACTTTATTGTCTGGATTCTAGTTTTCTTCTGCTGTTCCAATCTAAGAACTAAAGAAATGGGATGGCTAAAGAATTGTATTGTTGGAGATTGGACGTTATTTTCTTTCAATGTACAGTGGTTTTACTTCTGATTGACTTTTAGTGTGCTATTAGGTTAAGTTTAGTTTATTGCTAATGCACTTTTAAAACATTCAAAATTTTTACATTTATTAACAATTCATCATTAAGCAATTGTTCAATTTATAACTCATCAGCTTTTTACATAGTTCTTCCTTAATGGAAGATAGGATAAACAATTTACAATATTTTTAGTTTTCTATTAATTATTTTTAGTTCTGCAAAATTATGTGTAAATTATTTCTTCACTTTATAAAAAAAAATTCTAAAATTTAATAGTTATTTAAAAGTTCTAAAAAAATCTAATTTATCCCTTCCGCACAGAAAATAAATCCAATGCAATTTGAAAATTTATCCATCTATCTAGAATTTGCTTTTACTTAATCACGTTAATTTTCTGGTCAATGAAGGCTGTCTGTACTGATATCCTACTAAATTACTGCAATAAACTTGATTTTTTAATTCAATTCCTTCTATTAGCTCACGCTCTCCCTATATATATCTTGTTCAAATTTTCAATCGTTCATAAAACATTTTTTTTATTCATCCACTCAAAGTTCAAATACATTTTTTAACTTGTAGTGGATGAAATTGATGTTAATACAGTTTTTCAAATATTAATTCATTCATTAAATTTAATTAATTAATTTTTAGATTTAAGCTACATATATCTACCAATAGATGGTGCCAGGTAACCTTAAAAATGAATGAGAAATTATTTATAAAGGACTTTCTGGTGAAAAGAAAAAGTAGGAATTGACTTTAAAACTTTTTTTATATTACTTGTTTTTCGTATGCAATGTTTCAAATCCCATAGTTAGAAGTTCAGGCCATAACCGGCCAAGGTACTCCGTAAAACGTAGACTGACTGAATAAACGATTTTTTTAATGTTACCATTTAGGTTTGACATACAACTTTCCTTAATTTGTTATTGTGAAATAAAAAATGTTTATATGCAAAAAGGGATGCGGCGGTTTGAGTTATTTATTATGGAATATACAGTGTAATAATGTAATTAATGTCTTGTTTTGAAAGGGACAGTCAGTTTTCTTGCAGCTTATCCTATTGTTACCATGTTGTTTAGTTTATTTTTTGTAGCTCATCCTATTCCCCATGTTCTTTAGCTTATTTTCTTGTAGCTTATTCTATTGTCCCCATGTCTACCTATAGTTTTCTTGTAGCTTATCTTGACGTCCAGTTTACAGAAATAAAGCAAAATACGGTAACAATTTAAAAAGCTTTAAAATCCAAAATATCTGATGGTTGATCCTACTAGTGTGACAATGATTTATGAATCATGTCTCTGTCGGATATGCAATACATTTCAATCATATGTAAATTTCGATCAAAAGTCTACAAGCTCGTTCAGAATCACAAGAAGGGGGCTGCAATGGCATTAATAAAAAATATATGAAAATTACAACTGTTACAAAACAATCAAAAAATATTTAGAGCAGTGAAACTTGTACTTTGAAGAATTAGAAATATTTCATTGGCAAATTTAATCGACATACCGAAATGAGAGTTGATTCAAAGTACTTATCAAAGAATAACAATGAAGTTGGCCAATTTTGAAGTTAAGTTAAATAAAAATATTCTACACTATTGAAGAAGGAATTACCATTTTAAAAAAAAATTAAGAGTTCGATTTTAAATCTGTTGCAGTTAGAAAATTAAATATTTTATATAATTTAGTAAATGAAATCTTGAAAGAAGAATTCTTTGATGATCTATCTTTTTAAATTACAAAACGCAAGGATTTTGATCTTCTAATCAATCAAAGAATTTAAAATTTTAGATTTACAGTCCATTGTATTAAAAAAATGTTTAGCATTGTGGTCTTCATAACTAATTCATTATTATTATTAAAATGATTTTTCAAAGAAAATGATCAAAATTTCTTAATATTATATTGTTAAACATTAAGTACGTGCAAATATATAATCTTCATTTCAGCAGTTAATATTGAAATAAATTTTATTTTAATATAGTTCCATAATGTTGACATTTTAAAATGACTTTTTATTTTTAATATATTAAAATTTTACATGAGATCAAATAAATATGTAAATATAAAAATTTAATATTTTTGATAGACTGAAATATAATAATTCCAAAAAGAGGATTTTTAACAAATTTAATCATTACTGCTGCATTGTAGTACGCAGCATTAAAGTACTTTCGCAGTATCGAATTTACTGCAGTATTGAAGTAATTTCGCAAATATCTATTAAATTTAAATTTCTAAATATTTATCTTCGTTAAACAGGTATGTTGTAAAATTTATTTCACAATATTTTCTATCAAAATACGTAGAAAATATGTTCATTAATTTATGAATATTTTGTGTCAGACTACATTTGTATACATTAATTTTTAATGCTTGATTTTAAAAGCAGAATTCCAAATAATATCATCAAATTTATTAAAAATGCAGCTATTTCTTTCTCCAGGTATTTTAAAGATGATTTTTACAGAGTATAATTATATATCAGAACAAAACAGATGTAATTTTGCTCAGTAAATTCATATAAACCGTTTAAAAATTAAATAAGTAATAAATAAATTGAAATAAAAGACGGGAAATTTTTCGAATAACTATGAACGAAATACTACTGTGTCCAAAAGTAAGACCTGTTTTCAATTTAAATTTCCCTGGAATATGTTATTTACAATTGTTTTTTTTTTTTTTTTTGGTTGTTGGCGTTGTCCTGGACATCTGTGTAAATGTTACGTCAAAATATTCATTAGTGCTTGAGTTACGCTTGGTTTTGTGAGATGCTAAAAACTGATTCCGGCGATTTTTGAAATGACTGAATTAATTGAGCAAAAAGAACTTGCGTTACATTTTGTTTGCAGAAACTTGTAGAATGTTGCAGAAGGCATTCGGTGAGCATTCCATTAACGGAAAGAAATATCTAGAAGTGATAAAAACAGTTCAAAGAAGGCAGAGAATGCGTTGAAGAGGAAGAGCCCTCTGGTCGATCACCAACCTCAACCAACGACGCTCACGTCCAAAAAAAAATTAAAGATTTGGTGCCTGCAAACCGTCGATTTACAATTAGAGACCCTGCTGCTGATGTTGAAATTTCAAAAGATCGGTCAATTCCATTTCGGGCCTCAAACGTGTTAAATCTCGATTGGCACCGAAAATACTGAATGCGCCAGATCACACGCCATTGATTCTTCGTGAGGTTTTCGCCCCAAAGGAAACCCATATCATTCCACAACCACCGTATTCACACCGTGCGACTTCTGGCTATTCCCAAACTCAGAGGATCACTCCAGGGATACCGTTTTGAGTCGATCGAAGAGATTCAATGTGAATCGCTGCGCACCTAGAAAGCTCATCCCTGCCGATGGCATTTCAGCATGCATTGAGGATTGGAAAAAAAAAGTTGGCATAAGTGCATTGTGTCCGGCGGGAATTTCTTTGAAAGGCGATGAAATAAATTTGGAAAAGTAAATAAGGATTTTTTGAAAAAAAAAATAATTGGTCTTACTCTTTGGGCACAGTAGTATCAGCACAAAACAAAAAGTATTTTTCCTCAGTAAATTCATATAAACAGTTTAAAAATTAAATAAGTAATAAATAAATTGAAATAAAAGACGGAAATTTTTGCAACAATACTTTGAACAAAATACTCTCCGGAGAATAATATTTGAAACTCTCTCAATACGACTGGCCAGCAGAATGCCCACAAACTTTGAATGGGAAGACAAAAAAAGAGATTTGTTTTTTCCTTGCTCTTCGAAATGCATTCTTTCATCTCTGATCGAATTTCCTGTGTCCTCTAGAGGAAAGGCTTTTCTGCACACACATGACTTGACAAAAGAAGTTACATGTTTTTCAAAAAATCGCCGATTTGGTAAATTTCTGTAACCGTGACGATTCGGAAAGACAGTAAAATGAAAACGGAATGCTAAGCAATTGATTACTTGGATAATCTGTTTTTGTAGCTGAATCGTGTAAACTGTATTTTTAATAGCCCAAAACTTCAGTGATGAATTAATTTGAATTAAATTACTGATTTTTTTATATTGTCCACTTTATTATTATATTTTTTGTTTTCGTAGTATTATATAGTGGCGATAATTATTGTTTAAAGTCTTGTTGAAGGTATATTTTTTGTTTTTTTTGTAAATCAATGGTTATTAATTATTGTGGTTGTCATATAAAATATTTCAGTTAATATTTTAATTAGAAGTTTACATTTACAGCATTGGAAATTTTCAAAAACATTAACGATGAATTGTTGATATAATTTTTATACTATGAATTATAATAATGAGAAAGGCATGGCAGAGTAACTAGCGCTCAGACATTCGGTGGTTTTTAGTGGCTCGAATCCACTCTACGCCGAAGGTTTGATTTGGTTTGTCAGTCCACGGTTATTTGCACTCAGAGGTTAAACAGACCGAGACCTACAGTTTAATGGGGATTACAAACAATCCATAAACATCCATGCCACTGTCGAGATTCGAACATGAAGCCTGTGACACCAAATCCAGAGAGCTAGCCACTTGGCCAATAGGTCCCCCACACAGTAGGTCCCGGTCTAATTTGAGCTTTAGGGCTGATAATCCTACACCGTAAAAAAAAGTCAGCATCACGGAATCAAGTCTGCCTACTATACCTTCTACTTACGGTGTTTTAGGAAATCAATAATGCATTCAATGAAAATCATTCTCTAAGCAATGGTATCTTTGCATAGTCAAACATTGTTTTAATCCTGAAAAAGAATTTTTTTTGTTTTATCTTCATTTTTTTGTTGTTAAATGTTTCCTCGCCTATTATTGAAGAACCTTGTTTCTCAAGCACTTTTGCACACTGTATTTTGAATTTTGTCATAAAATAAAAAACAATTTTTATTAGATAAAGATGAAAATTATTAAATTTTGGATATTGGGCCAGTGACTGGCGCTCGGTGCCATAGGTTTTGGGATAGAGTCCCGGCTGTGCCATGAATAATTATTGAAGTTCGAAATCCACTTTAAATAGTAGATCTCGATCTAATATGACAGTAGAGCATTAGGCGTAGAGCTGACAACCTACCCTGTAAAAAGTCAGGCTTCTACTTACGGGTGCTCCATCACAGCATAAACTGCTCCTTTCCTTCCTAACATGATACACATGGGTTGTTGGATTTCTTCTAGACATTGCTGTCTACCAAGTTGATATGAAACAACAATAATACTATTGCAATTCATATTTATTTCAAAACCATAACATTCTTCAAATTTGTGCAAGACTTTTCAACATAATTCATACATTTATATAGTATTTTTTTAAAAGGATAATTGTATTTTCCGTAACTCAACAACACGCAAAGATAAGCATGTAATTTTATCCATATTCTTAGTTTTTTCAGATAATTATAATATGCTTCTATATTTCCATCCCATTTAAAATAACGATTTCTTGTTTTTGGGAATTCCGAAAACTCTCCTTCTTGGACAGAAAAAAGCTTCCTATTAAGCACTAATCCCTCGTTTCTTTGACGCATTAATGCCGTAATGCCCTGAGGAGATGTCTAAGACTTGTTTATCCTCGACCTGCTTAATGAAAACGCCGAACAATGGAAAGTCTTCTAATATGTTTATCTTAAATTAAGAAATGAACTCGCATCTGCTACTTGTATGACTGTTGCTCCAAGACAGCTTCTTGCTTATCTATTCTGCTACCTTACTACAGAATCTATTTCAGTTCAGTTCACAAGATATATATATGTATATATGGAAACTATATGATGACTTTTGACGATTTTATTTTCTGGTATATTATAAAAAATGTAAGACACAACATTTTATTATATTATCAGGTACATTTTTTTTTTATTTTTACTACCAGATTTAAGTTTAAATGCATAAATTCTATTTACTTAAACATTTTGAATATTTGCAGAAAATATAAGTCACATGTACAAAAAACCTAGATATAGTACTAAAAAAAAAACTATATATATATATATAAAGAGATATAACTTAGACGAATTGTAAATTTTGTAGCATATTATAAAAAATCACTACAGACATGACATTTTATTACATTATCAAGTACATTTTTTTATTTTTTTTTTGATGGAGTTACTTTTTAATGCATAAATCCTATTTATATAATTATTTTTAACATTTAGAACATATATCTTTGCAAACAAGATAACAAATTTAAATACTGTACTTAAAGATATATATTAAAATATATTTTGAATTTTTAAAAAGATAAAGTAGAATTCATATATATATATATATATATAGTGTGTGTGTGTGTGTGTGTGTGTGCGTGTGTGTGTGTGTGCAACTATGAAATACATATTAGTAGTAATTATCTAAGTAAACTTAAAAGTGTTTACATGTGTTATGTGTATGTGTGTTACATGTGTTATGTGTATGTGTGTTACATGTGTTATGTGTGTATATGTATATCTAAAAACAATGCATTTACGTCTGTAAACGTATTCTATTTTCCTTTTCATGAATAATGTTACTCGAACCTGAATTAATTAAATAATCAGTGATTATTAAATATTTAATTTTGCATTTTGAATGTTAATTATAAAACAAATCTCATGATAAAAAAAATAATCATTGTTGCAAATTTTTTTAAACTTATTTAAATATTTAACGGTAGAAATGGATAAAAAATTTGTTTATATACATATATAAATATATAAAACAAAATGATTATATATATATATATATATATATATATAACAAAATGATTATATAGTGACAGAGGTTAACGTTTCCTAAAAGGGTAAATAGTCAAATAGTCTATATTATATTTATTCATGACGTTAAAAATGTTGCATCAAATTCCCGAAAATCTCAGATTGATCTTTACCAAAATATATTTAGGAAAATCTTTCTTTACTGTAACTTTTTACGAAGATGTGAAAGAATAATATTTAATAGTTGTTAAGGAATTTAAATAATTCATGAATTATTTTCATTGAATCGATATACGAAAAAATTTATTTTTTATACTTTACTTTTATTAACTATGAAAACAAAATTCAGATAAATTTAACTATAACTATTTATTGTCATGTGCACCAATAACTTAATACCGTTAATAAATTATCTTCAGTTATCTGTTGAAAAGTTTAAAAAAAAATAATAATGATAAAATACATATTGATAAGCAACAGCTTTAAAAATGTACAATGTATGTAATTATATTTATTTCAAAGGCCAGTGTTATTTACGATTGTTTAAATACACATTATACACTTAAATATATTGATTACCTTTTGAAGATTTATTGGTAGTTATTATACAATTAAGAAAACGAAATATAATACTTTAAACATATTAAGAAGAACATTTTGTAAATTGACACATTCATTACTTTTTAAGTTTTACTGAGATATTTTATGTATATCGCTATAAATAAATATGCATTTATTTTGAATGACCTTACAGTAACATAGAGCAAATCTATTGAAAATAACGAAATAGCCTTAATTTTGGTAAAAAAAATACACAATGTTATTACTAAATAAGAAATTTAATGAAAACTTAACAAATCCTTATTAACGTTTATCAAAAAGCCATATGATTTAGAGTATTATATTTCTCTTTGTTTTACTAAATTACTCTCAAAACCATTCTTAAACTCTTTAAAAATATAAGAAATATTTATAAAACTATTTCATATCTTCCAAAATATATTCTGTATAAAAGCTCTAGATAAAATTCTTCACGCCTGCTTTTCAGCAAACTAAAACGAAATGCTTTACTACTTATAGGGATTCCAGATTCAACTCCCCTCAGATTTCTAAAGTTTCACCAATTAATAGTCTAGTCTAAGGCATCCTGACATCTGTTACATGATCAGTCCATCCATCATCAACTCCGGCACAGGCTATTAAATCAGTTGACGACGCCAAATGAAGACAGTGGTTTGAATTTATCAGTTGATGGTGGCTTTCTTCAGTCAGTATCTTTATTCAGTGCAGGTAGTCCTCGACTTATTATTGGAGTTTCATTCCAATGCATCCATCATGTTTATAGTCTCTTTTCGATTTTTCACTTGGCTGACTTCTGTCTTAATATTTTCATAAATAATAGTTCTGTTTCATTCTATAAAAATTTTATAAATGTATACTTAATGTCTACCAAACACTTTTAATGTATAGTAAAATTAGTTGTGTATTACATGAATAAATTATAGTTTAAAAAAACTCAAAAACAGAATGCTTTTAGTTAATCAAACTAAAAAAGTAAAAAATAATTGCAGCATTGGAATAAAATGACTGATGAGAAATGAATGTCACTGTTCTAAAATCATGGGGTGCTCGATATGAATCGCTTATAAATTTTCTCTAGTTTCATTCCGAAATGCAGAGTTAGTTTAAAAATGTCATACAAAGCGCCCCACGCTTTTTAGAACAGTGACATTAATTTTCTTGTCAGTAATTTTATTCTTATGTTAACAATTTTTTACTTTGGTTGGATTAACTCTAAAAGAAAGATTATTTAGTTTTTTTGAATTATAATTTTTCATTTGGCTGATTTCTGTTTTAGTATTTTCATAAATAAGAGTTCTGCTTAACTTTTAAAATATTTTTAATGTATACTTAATGTCTATCTAAAATTTTTAATGTGTAGTACTATTAATTGTGTATTAAGAATAAAAAAAATTTAAGCAAACCATACCAAAGTCCAAACTTATTAAAGCAAACCATACTTAAACCAAACTAATTAAAGCAAACCATGCTTATATTTAAAAACCGCATACTTATTTCCACTTAATACTCCCTTTAAAATTATTTAACGGATTCAAAAGCAAGAAAATATGCCCAAATGACAGTGATTTGAATTTTATGAGTTGATGATAGCTTTTTTTAGTCAGTATCTTCTCTGAGTACAGGTAGTACCAATTTAATATTAGAGTTTCGTTCCAATGCCTCCATCATAAGCTTATGTCTTTTCTAAAAGTTGATTTCTATTCTGGTTTTCATTGATTTCTGGCTGGTTGATTTCTGTTCTGATTCTGGTTTTACATTTGGTTGATTTCTTCTTAATATTTCCATAAATAACAGTTTTGTTTAACTTTGAAAACAAATTGTAATGTATATTTACGTTC